>NW_026464216.1:0-13292 GCF_026875155.1 Cherax quadricarinatus
ATAGTAAAATTTAAAAAAGGTGTTTTTTTTAAAAATACCGACAAGATGAAATCAAGACATGCAAAACACCCGTGCATCCCCATCATAAAACGTTTCGCCATCCAGCCAGCCATGGATGGCGAAACGTCCACACAAAGACAACCAGACGCCGCACATATGTCTTAAATTTCATCAGTATTTTGTAGTAGTAGTGAAGAAGAGGTAGTAGTAGTGGTAGGGGTAGAAGTGGGAAAAGGACGAGCCAGCAAATACAAAGGAAGGGGAGCCCTGCAAAGAGCTAGATGCCCCAGAGGGAGAGCAAGCGTACAGAGGTGCGTGAAGGGAAAGTGGGGGAAATAAATGAAAAAGGAACGAAACACGAGACAGGAGAGAGAAAGACAACCCAGAGGAGCAAAGGAAAGAGGAAAGGGGAGAGGAAGAAGAAAAAAACGAAAGAGAAAAAAGAAAAAATGGGGGATTCAGGTTAAGTCAGGGGTGTTCTGAAGTTTGGAGCATTTTACAAGTAGTGGGAGAGGGAAGGCCTACAGAGACGAAGCCGGGCTAAGGTTCAAACAAGGAAAGTTGTATATTAGAGAGGATTCAACTAGACGGGCGACTGTTCGAGTTGGAAGTAGGGAAGACATTTTTAGCAAAAGGGCCAGTCAATAGGATGGCTATGATCTCTGACGTGACAGAAAAAAAGCATTGTTAGTGTCGGCAAGCCTAACACTATTTTTGTGCTCCCTAAGTCTGTCAAAAGAGATCGACCAGTTTTTTTCTCGAAGTATTGAAGAGGACAGGAGGAGCAAGAAATAGAGTAAACCCAGGAACATCTGTAGAGGGAGGAGAGGTATGAACGAGATTAGGGGCGAAGAGTGTTAGTCTGGGCGAAGGTAAGCTTGATGTCTAGGGACGGAGAGAATTGTTGAGATTAAAAAGACCGAAAATGTAGGGAGGCAGAGGATAGAAGAGTTCTCATGAGTAGAGAGTTTGGGAGAGAAGAAATTGCGTTTAGGCACGTGAGAGGGCAAAAGTCTATGAATGGGAAGGGAAAGCCAAACGGGGAGAACGAATTATGAAGAGTGGAAATTTCGCTGGAAGGAACTGAGGGTCACAGATGCGGAGGGCACGGAGAAAGAGGGAGATAAGAACACTTTTCTTGACAGGGGAAGCATGATAGGAAAGTAGTGAATGTACATGCACTGTGCATTAGGTTTATGGAAACGGAAAAGGAAAAACCTGTATCTGGCGGTGGACATGGACATCGAGGAAAGGAAGCAAGGAATTAGATTCCCATTCACTTGAACTTAATGGAAGGGGCAAGATTATCAAGAGCTTCAAGAAAAGGTTGGAAGAGACTGGAGTCCATGAGGCCACAGAGCAAAGATGTCATCCACATAGCGGAGCCAGAGTGAAGGTTGCACATCGAGGGTAGAAGAAGAACAGTCCGAAGTATTCCATGTAAGATTAGCAAGGACAGGAGAGAGAGGAAGCCCATAGCGACACCGAAGGTTTGAAAAATATTTTCCCTTGGGAGGAAAAGGAGTTAGAGTCCACACAGAGGCGGATCAATCAAGAAAGACATCAGTGGGGATAGGGAGATGGGAAAAAACCCTTCATGGGCCTTCTCTCTAAGGAAACAAGGACATCATCAAGGGGGACATTGGTGAAGAGGGACTCAACGTCAAGACTAAGCATCTTTCAGGTTGGGAGAAAAGCGAACCCGTTTAATGAAGTCTTGAGAGTGGACGGGAGGTGGGCAGGAGAAAAAGTACCAAAAAGGGAGTGAGGGTTTTGGCCAGCCAAGAAGCAAGAGAATAAGAGACAGACCTCTAGGGGGATTGATAGGACGAAGAGGAATATCAGGTTTATGAGTTTTGGGAAGGCCATAGAAATAGGGAAGAGAGGGACAGATGACACGAACCCGTTGAATAAGGTCAAAGTCAGGAGGACAGAGGTCGGAGAGAGTCCTTAGTTTTTTGTTGAAAGTTCTCTGATGCGATCAAGAGGGTTGGAAACGAGAGGAGTGTAGGTGCGTGAGTCAGAGGCAAGACATCAGCTTTACGGAGGTAATCCTTTGCGATCAAGGATAACTCCGAATTACCTTTGTCAGAAATAGTTGACAATGTTAGTGTTGGAATTTAAGAGAAGAAAGGCAAGTTGTAAACGGCGTGGAAAGGGGGGATTCTTAGAAAAACAGACTAACAAGAGCAGGAAGGAGAGCACCCCGAAAAGTGGACAAGTCAGGAGATTACGGAAGCGGATTGACGAAAGGAATCAAAAGAGCTAATCAGGGAAATACCAGCGGGGGAGGAGTAGGCGAAGTGGCAAAGGAAAGGCCAAAACCCAAAAAGTTCAAGCTCATACTGAGAGAGTGGACAGAAGACAGATTAGTAACACAGTCAGTGAGGGAGAATTTAGACCAAGGGCTAGCTGAATGAGACGTTGAAGTTTTTTGTAAATTTGGAAGAATGAATTTGTGCATTCAGGGCGAGCAGTGTCAAAAGCAATGGTAGGAGAAGGTTACGAGATCCTGTGGTTTGAGGGCCCCACAGAAACCCGCTATACAACAGTGGGGGGGGGGGGGGGCCCCCGACCCGCAGTACAACAGTGGGGTCCCCCGAACTGTTATACAAAAAGTTGTGGCCCTGAAAATGCGTAAATAAATAAAGGGGGCCCCCAAACTGCTTTTAAAAAAACGGCCCCAGAACTGCTATAAAAAACAGGGGGTTCCCCAGAAACTGCTATACAACAGGGGTACCAAGAACTGTAAAAACAGTTGGGGGCCACAGAACTGCTATAAAAAAGAGAGGAGTCCCCCAAACTGCTAGCAACATTGGGAAACCCCAGAATGGGTATTCAATAGGGGGGGTTTCCCCGAACTGTTTTTTTAACACAATAGGGTTTGGGCCCCCCCGAGAACTCCTATACAACAGTGAGATCTTTTTAAAACATAAAAACAAGGGAAAAAAAACTGCAGAAGGCCCACGGCCCCCTCAGGGCAGGGGTTTAATCTCCCACCCGGGGTTAAGCCAAAGCAACCCCAAAATAGTCAGGTCAGGTTTACGGCAACTGACCCGGTAGCACAAGTACAGGTCCAACTCACACCCCCCCACATCCACCTCCCCCTTTTATTTTCCAAATAATTTTAAAACTAAAACAACGTTCCCCGGGCCCCCTAAAAACTGACTTGGGGTTTGTTTCCCCTCATCCACAACTCTAAATTTCCAAACCAGTACTTTCCTAAACCTTCCTGAATCTAATTTTTCCAACTTGAAACCATTGGCGAGTCCCGGGCTAGGCTAGATATTTTCAGCACACTATTTTCAACCCCTTTTTTTTATTCCCCCGGGGGGTTTTTCCCTTTAAAAACACCTCAAAATATCCCCCCTAATTTTATCCCAACCGTGGTGGCTCAAGAATTCCCATACAACAGTGGTTCCCCCTAACTGATATACAACCGTGGGGGGTCCCCAAACTTTCTACCAACATGGAGGGTCCAAAAATGCTATGCAAAAAGTGGAGTTTTGAACCCCCGAATGCTTTTTGCAACAGGGAAATCCCCCCAGTTTGCACAAAAGCCCCTGGCCCCAAGGGAATTTATACAACCCGTGGTTTGGCCCCAGAACTGCTGACAACAGTGGGGTTTCCCCAAAAAAATTAAGTTTCAACAGTTGTGGCCCCAAAAATTGCTATTCAAAAAGTGGGGTCACTAGAACTGGGAATTTCGCAGTGGTATACCCCCAAAAGCTAAAAAGGTTTGGGGGCCATAGATTTGCTATAAAAACAGTGGGGGTCCATAGAACGCTATTCAAAAGTGTTGTCCCCAAAACGGGTTAAAAAACAACAGCGTTGTATAGGGATTGTTTATGGCCCCGAACTTCTGTACAACAGTTTATGGGGCCCCCGAACTGTTATTCAACAGTTTTGGGCCCAGAAAATGCTATGCAAAAGTGGGTTCCCCCGAACTGCTATACAAAATGTTGGGGCCCCAGAAAAATGCCTAGGCAAAAAGTGGGGTCCTTTGAATGCTAAAATCAAGGGGGGGTCCCCAGAAAGCTATTCCCCCGTGGGGTTTCCCCAGAACCTGCTAAAGCAACAGTGAGGGGGCATTTAACTTTCTATAAAAAAAACAGTTTGGGCCACCCCCAAAATGCTATACCAAAAAAAATGAGGTCCCTTTTTTTAACTGCTTACAACCTGAGGCCCCTAATTGCAATACAACATTTGGTCCCCAGAAGTGCTATACAAAGGGTTTGGGGTTTCCCCGAGCCCGCTATACAACAGTTTTGGGTCCCCCCGAAACTGCTATACAACTTAGGCCCCCGGGCTGCAATACAAATGGGGCCCCCTTTAACTGCTATGCCAAAAGTGTTGGGGGGGTTGGGAAAAAAATGGGGGGGGGGGGAAGGGGGGGGAGGGGGGGGGGCCCCCCAACTGTATACAACAGTTTGGGGGCCCCCCCTGAACTTCCCCTTTCCCAATTTGGGTTTCCCAAAAACTGCTATGGGAAAAGTTGGGCCCCCGAACTGCTACAGAAAATAGGGGCCCCAAAACTCTTTTCGTCAGTGGGGTTTCCCCCCAAAATTTCAAACAACCCCTGGGATCCCTTACCCTTTTAAAATCGTAGGGGCCCCCCAAAATGCTATACTTTATGGGGTTCCCCCGAAAGCAAAACAACAGTTGAGTTTCCCCGAAAACTGTATACAACAGTTTTGGGGGCCCCCCCCAAATTTCCCATAAAACAGTGGGGCCCCCCTAACTGTATACATCAGTGGGGTTTCCCCCGAACTGCTATAAAAACCCTTGGGGCCCCCAAAAAAGTTAAAACAAAGTGGGGCCCCCCAACTGTATAAAAACAGTTGATTTCCCCCGAAAATGCTATACAAAAAATTAGTCCCCAGAACTTCCCTAAAAAAATTTGGGCCCCCTGAACTTCTATACATCAGTGGGGGCCCCAAAACTGCTATTTCAACAGTTTGGGGGCCCCAGAATTTTTTATACATAAGGGGGTCCCCCGGGGAAATGCATACATCAGTGGTGTTCCCGGAAGTTGGATTAAAAAACAGAGGGGTTTTTCCCCCAAAAATGCTATACAACAGTTGGGTCCCCCCAAAAATGCTATACAACATTGGGCCCCCAAAACTGTTACAACGTTGGGCCTCCCGAACTGGTATACAACATTGGGGGCCCCAAACTTGGTAAACAGGGGGGTTTGGGTTTTCAGAAAATGCTATAACAATTTTGGGCCCCAAACTGCTATACAACCCCCTTGGGGCCTCAGAACTGCTATACAACAGTTGGGTCCTCAAACGTATACAACAGTTGGGGGGGCCCAGAACTGCTTACAACCGGGGGTTTGGGGCCCCCCAAAATGTAACAACTTGGGGGCCCCCGGAAATGCTTACCCAAAAGTTGGGGGGCCCCCGAAACTGCTTACAAAAAAAGTTTGGGGGGCCCCGAACTGAAAACAACAGTTGGGTCCTCAGAACTTTATACAACAGTTGGGTCCTCAGAACTGTATAAAAAACAGTTTGGTCCTCAAACGCTATACAACTTGGGCCCCCAAACTGCATACAACAGTTGGGTCCTCAAAACGCCCAAAACAAAAATTGGGTTTCCCCCAAATGCTATACCCAAAATTTTGGGTTCCCCAGAACTGCTACCCCCAGGGTTTGGGGGGCCCCAAAAATTGGGGGGATACAACATTTGGGGGCCCCAGAACGCTAAACAACCGGGGGTTTTGGGGCCCCAGAACTGCTATTTCAAGTTGGGGCCCTTTAAACTGCAAAAACAGCATTTGGGGCCTCAGAAATTTATACAACATTGGGGCCTCCCGAACTGGTATACACATTGGGTCCCCCCGAACTGCTATACAAACCCGTTGGGCCCAAAAACTGCTATACAACATTGGGGGCCTCAGAACTGGTTTTTACAACAGTTGGGTTTCCCCAAATGGGTATCCCAAAAGTTGGGTCCCAAAACTGCATTAAAAACAGTTGGGGCCTCAAAAAACCCGCTAAACAACAGTTGGGTCCCCAGAAGTATACAACAGTTGGGGCCCCAGAACCCGCTATCAAAAGTTGGGGCCTCAAACTGCTATAAAACAGTTTGGGGCCTCAAAAAGCTATACAAAGTTGGGGGGGGGGGGCCCCAGAACTTCTATTAAAAAACAGTTGGGGCCTCAGAACTGCTATACAAAAGTTGGGTTCCTCAGAAAATGCCCATAACCAAAAGGGTTTGGGGCCTCGACTGTATTTTTAAAAAGTTTTGGGGCCTCAGAACTGCTTTACAAAAAAGGTTTTGGGGCCTCAAAAAACTGCTATACAAAAAGTTGGGGCCCCCGAATGCTATACAACAGTTGGGGGCCCCAGAAATGCTTTTAAAAAACATTTTGGGGCCCCAGAACCTTTTTTTTAAAAACATTGGGTCCTCAAAAATGCTATACAACATTGGGGGTCCCCCCAAAATGCTAAACAAAAGTTTTGGGGCCCAACTGCCCAAAAACAAAGTTGGGGCCCCCAGAATTTCTATACAACATTGGGTCCTCAGAACCAAAACAACAGTTGGGTTTCCTTTAGAATGGGTATACAAATTTGGGGCCCCCAAACTGCTATAAAACAGGGTTTGGGGGCCTCAGAACCCGCTATAAAAACAGTTGGGGCCCCAGAACTGCTATTTCAAAGAGGGGGCCCCCAAAATGCTTTTAAAAACATTTTGGGTTTCCCCAGAACTGCAAAACACTTGTCAGTTTGGGCCCGTTTAGGGGGTTCCAATGGTTGTTAAAAATTTATCATATATTTTTGCAAAAATTTTAATATAAAAAAATAATTGTAACATAACAAAAAATTGTAACATAACAAAATTTTTGTAACATTTTTTCACACTTTGGGTGGAAAAATGTCTACGAGAGAGGCAAAATTATCTATTTTGGGGAGAAGCAAGGGGGGAAAGAAGAAGAACAGGGGGTTCAATAAAAAAAATTAAGGGAGAATTTTTGTGGTAAAAAAAGAAATTTTGGGGTTTTGAGGGGGTAAAACTAAAAATTTTGGTTGATGAGGTGGTAAAACCCAGAAAAATTTTGGTTGATGAGGTGGTAAAAAAAAAAAGATTTTTGGGTTTAGAGGTGGTAAAAAAATAAAGGTTGGGGGGGTGATTTAAGGGGGGTAAAACTAAAGATTAGGTTGATGAGGGGGTAAAACTAGAAGATTTGTTTGGGGTTGGGGTGAGGGGGGGTAAAAAAATAAAGATTGTGGTTTATGAGGTTAAAAATAAAGGTTTTGGGTTGATAGGTGGTAAAAACTAGAAAATTTTTGGTTGATGGGGGTGGTAAAACTAGAAGTTGGGGGTTGATGAGGGGGGTAAAACTAAAGATTGTGGTTTATGGGTGGGAAAAAAATAGAAGATTGTGGTTTATGGGTGGTAAAAAATAGAAAAAGTGGTTGATGAAAATGGAAAACCCAAAAATTGTGGTTGATGGGGGTGGTAAAACTAGAAGAATTTTGGTTGGTGAGGGGGAAAAACTAGAAAATTGGGGGTTTTTATAGGTGGGAAAAAACTAGAAGGGTTTTTGGGGTTTATGAGGTGGTTTTTAAAAAAAAAGAAATTTTGGTTGATGGGTGGTAAAAACTAGGAAAATTGGGGGTTTTATTAGGGGGTAAAACTAGAAGAATTGTGGGTTAGAGGGGGTAAAACTAGAAGATTTTGGGGTTTATGAGGGGGTAAAATAAAAGATTGTGGTTGATGAGGTGGGAAAACAAAAAGATTTTTGGTTGATGAGGTGGTTAAAAACCAGGAAAATTGTGGTTTTATGAGGGTTTAAAAATAGAAAAAATTTTTTTGAAAGATGGTTAAAACTAGAAAATTTTGGTTTAGAGGGGGTTTTAAAACTAAAAAGATTGGGTTTTATGAGGGTTTTTAAAAATAGGGGTTTTTGGTTGGGTAGGTTTAAAACTAGAAGTTGTGGTTTTATAAAAGGTTTTAAAAATAGAAGATTAAGGTTGAAAGAGGGGGTTAAAAAAAGAAGATTGGGGGTTTTATGGGTTTGGGAAAACTAAAAGATTGTGGGGTTTATGAGTGGTAAAAAATAGAAGAATTTTGGGGTTTATGAGGTTTGGGAAAACTTAGAAGATTGGGGTTGATGAGGTGGTAAAACCCAGAAATTGGGTTGATGAGGGGTAAAACTAGAAAAATTTTGGGTTTATAGGTGGTAAAACTAGAAAATTGTGGGGTTTATGAGGGGGAAAAAAAATAGAAAATTATTTGTATGGTAAAACTGAAGAAATTATGGTTGAAAAGAGTGGAAAATTTGGGAAGATTTTGGTTATTAAAAAGGTTTTAAAAATAGAAATTGGGGGTTGATTATTAAAACTAAAAATTTGGGTTTGAGGGGGAAAACCCCAAAGATTTTTATAGGTGGCCCCCCAAACCCCAAAATTTTTTAGGAGGGAAAACTTAAAATTTTTTATAAAACCCCATAAATTTTTTTATTAAAACTTAAAATTTTTAAGGTGGTTAAAACCCCCAGGAGGGTTATATTTAAAAACCCCAGAAATTATTTGATGGGGGCGTAAAATTTAAAATTAGGTTATAAATTAAACTTTGAAATTTTTTAAAATTTTAAAAAATGAAAGATTGTTGGGGGAAACCCCCTTAATAATTAAAAATTTTATTAATTGGAAAAATTAAAAATTGTTTTAATGGGTTTAAAACTTTTTAAAATTTTTTAAAAGGGGGTAAAACTTCAAATTTTATTATTTACCCCCTTCCCTTTGAAAATTTTTACCCCCCCCCTTAAATAAACCTTTGTGTTACCCCACCCCCCACACACCACCTAAAGGAAAAACCCTTTTGGCCCCCCCCGGCCCCCCCCCCCCCCTTAAAAACCCCTAACCAAACCCGTCATTTTTGCCCACTGAATTTATAAAAACCAAATATTTAACCCTAAAAAAATTAACAACCCCCAAATTAATGATAAACCCCAAAACCCCCTTCCTAAAATTTCATAAAAATTAAAAAACACAACAAAACCCATCCTTACCCACCCAAATTTTTCAACCTTTTAAAAACATATATTAATTTAAAAATTTTGGAATTTTCCCCAAAACCCAAATATTCCAACCCCCGGAACCAAGGAACCCCAAAAATATCAAATTATATCCTTTTAAAAACCCAAAAATTATCACTAAACATTAAATTTTTAACATCAATATTTAAAAAAACATTATCCAAAAATCATCATATCATTAAATTTTTCAAAAATTCCATTCAAAATAAAAAAAATTTTCCCCCAAAATTTTTTTCTTTAAAATTTTTCTCAAAAATCATTTAATTCAATTTATCCCCCCAACATTAAAAAAATTAAACCTTTAAATTATCAAAACAAATATCAAATATTTTCATTTAAAAATTTTCATCCCCCCAAAAATCCCCCAAAATTTTCCCCAAAAACAATTTCCAAGAAAAAATTTAAAATTATTAAATTTTTATTATAAAACTCCTTCCTTTAAATTTTTTTAAACTTCCCCCCTTTTACAAAGTAAAAGTTTTGAGGAAAAATATTTGGTTGAGGAACTTTGGGGTTTGGGTTTAAAAAATCAACCTTTATTTTTTTTCCACGGGCCCCCCAAACCGGGGGCCTTTTGTCCTTTTTAACACCCGGGGGGGGGGGAGGGAGGTTTATCCTTTTTGGGAATTTCATGCCCCTCCCAATTTCCCCTTTCCCGGAAACTTTTCTTTGTAGGATCCCAGAATTTAAAAACCCCAACAGAAATAATTTGGCCCAATTAAATTTAAAATTTTGGCTTTCCTGGGAAGGCTCTCCTAATTTTCCCCCGTGGAAGCCCCAAACAGTAAGTGGGTTTTGGAAAACCCCTATTGCGGAAATTTTTTAAAAACCTTTTTTTTCAAATTTAAACTTTAAGAAAAAATTAAAATTGGAAGGGTTTTTTTTAAAACCTTTTTATGGGCCCTTTTTAAAAAAAATTTTTCATTAAAAATTAAATTATTTAATTATTTTTTATTAATTTTATTAATATTATTATTTTAATATTTTTTATTATAAAGGGGGTTTAAAAAGTTTTCGGTAGTGTTCAATCAAAAGTTAGATGAATGCTATCACAGGGGGTATGCTCTCCAAATGTTTCACAGTGGTTTGTTTCACAAAAAAGCTTCACAGGGGTTTAACCACTGACCTCAGTCGTATTGTATCACAAACCATAGTGCAAAATTTAAAAAACTTGTGAAAAACATGTAATAAAACAAATCTTTTAATTAAACCTATATTTCTTTGGGGCCCTTTCAATCCAAAGTATATATCATATATTATATATATATATATATATATATATATAATATAATTATATATATATATATATATTTTAAAATTTATATATATAATATAATATATATATATATATGCATATAATATTATATATATATAAAATATATATTATAATTATAATAAATATATATATATATAATATAAAAATATTTATATAACTATAATATAAATTTATAATAAAAATTATATATATATAATAATATATTATATATAATATATAATATATATATATATATATTATATAAAATTTAAATAATATAATATAATTATATATATAAAAAATTTTATTAATATAAAATTTATTAATATTTTATATATAAATATATTATATAAATATATATATAATTATATATATATATATAAAACAACACACATTAAAACACATCGGCCAAATTTCCCCACCAAGGGCAGGGTGGCCGAAAAAGAAAAACTTCACCTCATTCCCATCACTGCTTGCCAAAGGGCTTTCACTACGTTTTTAAAACTCAACTTTAACCCCCCCTTCAGAGTGCAGACACTGATTTCCCATCTCCAGGACTCAATCCCCCTCCGGTTTCCCTGAACCCTTCATAAATGTTTCTTTGTCCACCCAACAGCACGTCAAGTTTTAAAAACCCTTTTTCTCCATTCACTCCTATCAAATACGTCACGCACGCTTGCGGAATCCCAAACCCCCCGCCACAAAACCTCCTTTTCCCCCCCCCCCCCAACCTTTGTGGTGTGTGTGTGTGTTTGGGTGGGGTGTGTGGGTGTGCGGTGGTGTGTGTGTGTGGTTTTTTTTTGTGTGGTGTGGTGTGCGTGTGTACTCACCCAATTGTACTCACTTAAATGTGGTTTCTGGGGGCGAGACTCAGCTCTTGGCCCCCGCCTCTTCACTGATCGTTGTGTGGTTGTAAGTTTCCCCACCCCAGTTGTACCACCTAGTTGTACTCACATATTGTGATTGCAGGGGGTCGAGTCATAGCTCCCGGCCCCGCCTCGGTATGGCCCCTACTGGGCTATCTCCCCCGCACCAGGCTTATCGTACTAAGGGGGATTACCGATAGACCCCTCTGTCTTCAAAACCCCGGCACTGGATAAGCCCTAAAGTCGTACCTAGCACCCCTGTGGCTCGTAGTCGGATTGCGTGCAGGGGGCCCGTAACACCGGAAAAAAATGGTAAAAAAACCGGGCAAATGGAAAAATAAACTCAATGCATAAAGTGATCGTAAATTGACAACGTTTAGCCCCACAGGGGGCTTTTTTAAGTCACAAACAGATCACCCGGGGGGGAAGGTATGCGGAGTATTTTTTAATCAGGGGTTTAGAATGCTGAGGTCAGTGGAGAATGCTGCATCTGATATGTACCGAGTGGGGTTTTAGAGTCAAAATCATGGGGGACTGGAAAGGGGGGATTGGTTAAGTTTGTGAGCAGACCTTCGCAGGTTCTTCCTTCCTATGCTTTTGGGGATGCAGAGAAAAAAGTTTCTTGCAAGTCGTTCAGGGGTATTTATAGAAGCCCCTATTTGGTTTAAGTTGTCGTAAAAGAAATAAAAGGATGATTCCAGGATTCTTCGGTATTGAGGTTTCTTCTGTGGCATAAGTCTTGGTTTTTTGTAGTTTTCAAGTGGTTTTGTGAATACGGTTTTGTCACAGGACCCCTTGATTCAACCTGCTTGCGTTTTGGGTTTCTAAAATACGCTTTTGTGGGTCCCTTGATGTTTCGCCCACTATAATTTGTTGCAGTCTTACAAGGGATTAGTAAAACCCATGCAAGGGTGGAAGTTTGTCCGTCTATCACGGGAAAACCCTTGATGGCGTGGTTGTGGAGGTAGATATTTGGAAGAGGTATGGAAAAGTTTTTTTGGGAAACGTTTTGGCAATGGAGTTTGGGGAGGCTATGTACCTCTTCTGGGCAGGTTTTTTCTCTGGGTGTGTTGAAAGTTTTAATGCCCGTCGTTTTGCAGCCTGAGAATTTACGAGGATAGCGGATTTTAGAAAAACTTGTTAAATTTAGTGCATTTTTCTAAAGGAACTCTTTGCTGGATTTATGCCGCAGGAAGAACCTATAATTACACCCCGTTTTTTTTTTGGTGTCGTAGGGAAGTAAAGGGGAAAAAATCGTTTTGGGTTTGGGTTGGTTTTCGATAGACTTTAAAGCGAAGTTCGTGGCAGTTTTGGGAAAAAGATAAACATCAAAGAAAGGAAAGTGTTGTCGACTTCTTCTCAAGTGTGAATGGGATTGAAGGGCCCACCTGGTTCTGTCTTGGAGAGCTTTGGGCGTTGAAGCGTTAGAGTTTTTGAGGGGAAATGTATCAACATAACGGAAAAGTTTAGGGAAGGCTGAAATTATTTAAAATCTTTCATCTCGTCCCCTGTCAACCACAAAAATAAACCCTCGGCTGGCCCAAATTTTGCAACAGGAATACGAAACCAAAACAAGATCAATTTTCGCCAAAAATACAGACAAATGACTCCGATTCCAAAAAGGGGTTACTTTAAAGGCATCATCCCCAGCCTTTCAACTCGCAGCTCCCCCGCATACCCACGTTACATCAATGCACTCAAAGGTTTAGCAAAGAAACGACCATCAGGGTCACCACCCTGAAAAAGGAGGTTGGGTTGTTATCAAGAACACTAGAATTTCAGGAACAAAAGCCAAATTACTTAATGAAACCCCAAACCCCAAACCCTCACAACCAACCAAATCGAAACCTTACTAAAACTTTTCTTCAAAGGACCGCCGCATTCTGAGGGTCAAACAAGGGAAGAAACTTCGCACACCATGCCCAGCAACCCAGACCTGCCAAATTTAAAAGGGCCTACCAAAAACTCACAAAACGGGATCCCCTTAGGCCATTCCCGGGAATACATGCTCCCCAAACCTCTCAGGGAAACTCGCAAAAAAACCCCCCTCTAAGCTCTTGGGGGACTATCTCCACACATCTCAAACACTCGGGGGTTTTTTCTCAAAACGCATTCGCCCCAACAT
>NW_026464217.1:0-14657 GCF_026875155.1 Cherax quadricarinatus
GGGGGTTAGTGTACTGTGGGAGTTTATAGCGGGAGTGTAGGGTGGGAGCTGTGTGTGTGGATTGTGGTTTGTGTTAGGATAGCATTATTGATTGTGGGTTTCTGGGGATGGTTCTGTGTGTGCTTGCTCTTGTTGCTATGCCCTGCTCTGGTTGTTCTCTGTTGATTCTGTCCTTCTCTCTCCTCAGCTGCTGTCGCTCTGTTTGCGTTCTGTCTCAGTCTAGGAACACCCTCTTGTATTCTGCCAAGTCATTCATCTGTGGTTTCTCTTGGAGGATCCTGTTCCACACTGTTTCTGTCCTGAAAATCAGCATGATCGGTTGTTTTCTCCCCCTCAAATACCCCCTTATTCTCTGAAAATTTACAATTTCGGATATGTCCTTTTCACCTATTTCTGTAATGATGTTCTCAGTCTTCTTCCTTTCTACCAGCTGCCTGTCAGTGTGTGTCCTACCCTGGCTCTCCTGCAGCCCATGAATAAACACTAACTTTGCTCTCTCCTCCTCCCATTGCTTTTCCCTATGTGACTCTGGTTCCTGTCTGTACAGGCCATTTTCTCCAATGTTTTTTCTTGTACCTCTTGGTGGCATATTCGTGTCACTGCATTTGACCTATCCCCCTCTCCACCTGCATCCAGCTGCTCTCCCCCTTCACTCCTCGGCCCTGCTTGGTAAGCTGATGTGGCCTTAGTGTAAGTTATATCTCCTTCCTTCCCGTTGTGCCTCCCAGCTTCATATGCTGTGTCATCTCTGGTCAATACTCCCTGTAACTCACTTCAGCTTGCTTACCTCATCTTCGGGGCCCCTTATCCTGGCTACTGCAGTTTCGACTTGGGACTCCCATTTCTTCTTCTCCTCCTCCAACCTTTTTTCCAATTTCACAGAAAGCTCTGTCACCATTTTTTTGTGGTGTGTGTGTGGTGTGTGTGTGTGTGTGTGTGTGTTTTGTGTTTTGTGTGTGTGTGTGTGTGTGTGTGTGTGTGTATGTGTGTGTGTATGTGTATGTGTATGTGTATGTGTATGTGTGTGGTGTATGTGTATGTGTATGTGTGTGTGTGTGTGTGTGTGTGTTGGTGTGTTTTGTGTGTTTTGGGTGTATGTGTTGTGTGTGGTGTATGTGTATGTGTATGTGGTGTGTGTTGTGTGTGTGTGTTGGTGTTTGTGTTTTGTGTGTGTGTGTTTTATTTGTGTGTGTGTATGTCATGCCAAATAGGAAAAAATTACTCACTTAGCAAGAACTCATTTTGAAATTAAGACCTTTCTAAAATTTTTCTCTTATGTGTTTTAAAGATATATTTTTCTTTTATGGTAATGTAAAAGTTAATAATATTATACAAAAGGATCCTTACAATGGACCCCCTTGGCTAGCTGCAAGAACTGTGTCAAAACTGTCAGTGGTTTACAATAAGGCAGGAGGAGGTGCCTTTCCTTCTTAAATCGCTTGACCAAAGAAAAGGCTGGGGGCCCCAGATAAGTAGACCCCAAGATTGTTGAGAAGATGTACAGACCAGCTAGCAGCACCTCTAACCCCGCATCTTTCAGCACTGCCTAGTACAGTGTAAATGGCCCTCTCTATGGAAAGAGGCAAATGTAGTCCCTGTTCACAAAAAGAAGAGCAGAGCAGAAATCAGCATCTACAGACCAGTGTCACCCTGTCAATCACTGGTAAGATCCTTGAGACAATAATCTCAAGACAAATGACAGAGTTTTTTGACTACCACTCACTACTTTGTGATCGTCAATATGGCTTCAGGAAAGGTTACTCTGCTGCTGATCTGTTGTTAAACCCTCTCCACTAAGTGGCACCAGTCATTTGGATGAATCCAAAGTCAGTCTGTGGTAGCACTGGACATTGCGGCGCTTTCGACCGGGTGTGGCACCGGGGCCCTCTTAGCAAAACTTCAAGCACTGGGAATTGCAGGCTCAAACGCTATGCTCCTCAGTGATTACTCATTGGTAATCTCTAAGTGTATTTCCCAAAATGGAACGGAATCCGAAAGACACCTATTGGGGCAAGTTTTCCACAAGGAAGCGTGCTGGGTCCATTGTTATGGAATGTCTACTTCAACGACCTTCTTCATTTTCATCCCAGAATCACATGTATGCAGACGACTGTACACTGACATTCACTTATCCAAGAGAAGAAATGCCAGCTGCTCTAAGCTACATCAATCACCAGCTGAAAAGCTATATCAGTTTGGGGGAAATAGATGGCAAGTAAATTTGCACCTGAAAAAAACGCAAATGATGATCGTCTCTAGGCACCATGATGGTATGCTGGTGCAGTAGTAAGGATGAATGGGAGGGTGTTGGCACCTGGAGAAGAAAGTTGATATCCTTGGGGTGAAATTTGACCCCAAAACTAACCATGAAGAACCATGTTGTAAATCTGCAACAAGGCAGCAAGGAAGCTTACAGCACTTCGCCGTATCTCGCATCTGCTTGACAGTAGGGGTTGCAAAATTCTGTATGAGGCACAAGTACGCTCACCCCTTTGATTTATGCTCCACTTTCTTGGGTTTTTGCCTGCCCCCCCCCCCCCTCTTTTCTGCGACTGCTTGACAGAGTAGAGAACAGAGCAAAAACGTCTCATCTCTCGCCTGGACCCATCCTGGATAGTTTTTGTCATTTCATCAGAGCCTTCAACACAGGAGGGATGTGGGTGGCCTTACTGTTATGTACAAGGCCAATATTGTCAAAGTACCACATTTGGGAAATCCACTTCGAGGACAGCGTGAAACAAGCTTTTATGCCACAAGACGGGCAGAAAGCAGAATTCACTCTGGCTGTCCCCTTTTCTCCAGAACATCACTCCATCTGAGATCCTATATCCCCAGGATGACTCGAGTATGGAACACATTCGTACAGCATAATGATTGTCAACAAGATAGTCGCTGATCAAATGAAAATGCTGGCCCACAGATGGCTCCAACTTCATCCTGTTCCCTACCTGTATGTCTCATAACAAAAAAAATGCTTTCAAATGATCGATGTAGGTAACAGCTCTTAGCTTGCCAATAAAGTTGGGAATCCTTAACCTGAAAATTTGGGCTTGCCAAAAAAGCTGGGATCCTTAACCTTGTCAAGCCCTGTGTAAAAAAAAAAAAAAAAGATTTAATAATAAACAAAAAAATGAAAATAAATTTTTTTCGTTAGGTTCAGGATGATTTTTGTGAAATTATCGCATACACAAGTTTTAGCTTCCCTTATTCGGCAAGAAGAGTGTTGCCAATATCGCAAGTTTTACCTATTCTTCACATTATATATATATATATATATTATATATATATATATATAATATATATATATAATATAATATTATATATATATATATATAAATATATATATATATATATATATATATATATATATATATATATATATATTAATATATATAAAATATATATATATGTTGTGTGTGTGTGTGTGTGTGTGTGTGCAAAACAACCACGAGGGGAGTTGAAAGATAGTTTTAGGCCTTTCGTGTTGCAATCAACACATCATCAGGAGCTTGCATTGATGCAGGAAAAGGATAAAATCCGAGCAAACACGTTCAAAGTGAGCGTTTTTGTTGGAATGAGGGAGGAGGGAAGGAGAAAATAAGGGCACAAGGGTGCCACTTTTGCCAGTGCCTGGTGCCTCGAAGATTGACCATTTTTTACGGAAATGTAAGACCGCCATCCCGTAAGCATTGATACTATCATGGCAGCATTATAAGCATAAATCTTCCCAATGAGGATAGACTGAGGGCCCTTAATCTGCACTCTCTCGAAAGGCGTAGAATTAGGGATGATATGATCGAGATGTATATATGAAAAACAGGAATAAATAAAGGGGATGTAAATAGCGTGCTGAAAATTTCCAGCCTAGACAGGACTCGCAGCAATGGTTTCGAGTTGGAAAAATTCAAATTCAGGAAGGATATATGAAAGCACTGGTGTGGTAATAGAGTTGTGGATGAGTGGAACAAACTCCCGAGTACAGTTATTCAGGCTAAAACGTTGTGTAGTTTTAAAAATAGCTTAGATAAATACATGAGTGGGTGTGGGTGGGTGTGAGTTGGACCTGACTAGCTTGTGCTGCTGGGTCTGGTGCCGTGCTCGTTCCTTGAGTGGAGGTGACCAGACTGGGTGGGTCATTGGGCTAATCCACGGGGGGGGGGAGACATGGACCTGCTCCGCATGGGTCAGTAGGCCTGCTGCAGTGTTCCTTCTTTCTTATGTTCTTATAAAAGTGACATGACAGTCATCAATATGACGTAAAAATCTTAATATTCAAAATATTGATATCTGGCAAATGTCTGGGTATTTTCCATACCATATAAAACGGTTCACGGTGACTTAGCTCTGTGAAGACCTGTTTGCGCGCTCTCTACGAATTGAAGCAAGATGCCCTCCATCGAGCAACTATACCAACAGCTTAAGGAAGAATTGAAGGATGGCGAAGATGGAGATTCGGCGACTGACCGAGGAAAACAAGAAAATTCGTAGTAGTCCTCCTGTTTTGAGTCCTCAGTCAACAAGGAAAACTGGTCAGTGGCTGGACAGCAGGGAACGAAGTTGACGATCAAGAAGACGAATGGAAAGGTAGAAACGATGAAGAAGAAAGAGACTGCCGTGGAAAACTGTTGTGGAAAAATCTAATACATTCTCATTTATTACCCGACGAATGTGAGTCGACTACTGGGAACGTCACGACGAACGACATTAAGGAAGGTAAGAATATTGTTGTTGTTGGGGATAGCCAAGTTTTGGTATATGGATAGGGCGTTCTGCTTGAAGGACAGGAGTAGGAGACAGAGAGTTTGCTTTCCTGGGGCTGGGATGGAGGATATTGTTTAGCCTCTGGATGACATCATGAGAGGGAATGGAGCAATCCATTATCTGTCTCAGTGCTGGAGGCAACGATGTTGGGAGACGTAGGAGTGAAGACCTGATTTGCAGGTATAGGTCAGCAATAGAAATAATTAGGAGTATGGGTGGGAACCCTGTCAAAATTTTGGTATTTTGCCAAGGAGGGAAGTTGGAAATGAATGGTTGTCCAGGCAATTGGTGTCAATTGCTGCTGGACAAATACTGTAAGGAAAAGCGGTAACATTCATTGACAACTGGGACCTCTTCTATGGCAGAAATGACATGTATGCCAGGGATGGGTTCACTTTCTAGGTCTGGGGTGGTAGCACTGGCAACTGCAGTGGAGGGAGCAGTTAGGACTTTAAACTAGGAATAGTTAGTGGTATGGGTTTTGGGGAGGAAAACAATGAAGTCCCAGTGTAGTAATATTACAGTTCTAGGGGAAAATAGTAATAAGCAGAACGAGGTAGATATTGAAAAACCCGTGACTTTGGGTGATAAGGACAGTTTAAAAGGTTTAGTAGAAAAACAGAAATGAGCAGGAAGGGTAAAAAGAAAGGAGGTCTTTTTCAATGTTTATTATGCTAATTGTTGTAGTGCTAGGAATAAATGGACGAGTTGAATAGTTGCTAGTTTCAGGTAACATTGATGTATTTGCCTTAACTGAGACGTGGTTTAATTCAAAAAGTCGGGACATGCTGCGGAATGTCATATTCAGGGTTTTAAATTGTTCCAAGTAGATAGAAGTATCGGGAAGGGGGGTGGGGGTGGCATTTTATGTCCGAGATCGCTTGAACTGTTGCATAAAAAACGGGTATTAAGCCCGAAGTAACACATACAGAGTCTGTTTTGGATAGAATTTTTTAGAGGGGCATGAAAAACTGATTTTAGGAGTGATATACCGTCCCCCAAACTTAGAAGGGACCAAGGGAGACTACTATGGGAGGAAACTGTTAAGGCCGCAAGGCACGATAATGTAGTAATTCTAGGAGACTTTAACATTAGTCCATATTGATTGGAATTTCTTGACTGGGAATTTAGAATCATACACTTCTTAGAAGTTTGTTCAGGATTGTTTTTTTTAAGCAGTTTGTGACAGAACCTACAAGGAGAAATAAACTGCTTGACTTAATTATGGCAAAGAATGAATCCCCCTTGTTAATAATTTTAAATTTCAGAGGAATTGGGTGCTAGCGACCACAAATCAATTACATTTAGCATTAAATGGAAGTACGATAGTAGCGATAACTCCCGTAACAGTCCCAGATTTTCGCTTAGCAATTTACGATGGGCTTAGAGAACACTTATTTATCTGTTGGCTGGGTTAACAAAGAGAGCTAAACAATATGACAGTTTTCTGAACACTGTACATGCTGCTCGAAACTTTATCCCATATAAAGAAATTAGATCAAAAAGAAATGACCCAAAATGGATGAATAATAGGCTCAAATATCTAAATAGGGCATAAGAAAGGAATTATAGGCGTATCAAAAGAGGTGAGGGTCATCTTATGAATCAGTATTTGACATTAAGAGGGACATTAAAAAGGGGATAAGAAAAGCTAAAAGGGACTATGAATTAAAGTTGCTAGGGATTCTAAAACTAACCCAAAAACTTTTTTCCAGGTCTAAGAAAAAAAAGTTAGAGATATGATAGGTCCCCTTAAAAATAACTATGGGCACCTTACTGACAAAGAGAATGAAATGTGCTCGATTTTAAATAATTATTTTCTCTCAGTTTTTACACAGGAAGACACTAACAATATTCCAGTAATTAATTTTTTTAGGGGCTAGAAGAAGATAAATTATGTAACATCACAGTCACCAGTGAAATGGTTGTAAGCAGATAGACAGGCTGAAGCAAAATAAGTCGCCGGGTCCTGATGAGGTTTTTTTCAAGGGTTCTTAAGGAATGCAAAATGGAACTCTGTGAACCATTAACTAATATTTTTAATTTATCTCTTCAAACAGGTGTAGTGTCTGATATGTGGGAAAATGGCTAATGTAATTCCTATTTTTAAAAAAAGGGGGACAAGTCGTTACCGTCAAATTACCGCCCAATAAGCCTGACCTCAATTGTAGGCAAATTACTAGAGTCAATTATAGCTGAGATTATAAGAAGCCCTCTCGATAAGCATAAGCTTGATTAATGAATACTCAGCATGGATTCACAAGAGGCCGGTCTTGTCTAACTAATTTATTAACTTTCTTCAGTAAAGCTTTTTAGGCTGTTGACCACGTAAAGAATTTGATATTTTTTACTTAGATTTTAGTAAGGGTTTTGATAGAGTTCCGCACCATAGACTGCTAAAATGGCAGCTCATGGCATTGGGGGAAAAGTGCTCTCGTGGATCGAGTCATGGCTCACTGACAGGAAGCAGAGAGTGTCCATAAATGGGGTTAAATCCGAGTGGGGGGTCTGTAACAAGTGGCGTTCCACAGGGATCAGTCTTTGGGCCCGTTGTTTTTTATAATGTATATCAATGATCTTGATGAGGGAATTACTAGTGATATGAGCAAATTCGCCGATAAAAACAAAAATAGGTAGGATAATTGATTCAAACGTAGTGTTAGGAACTTCTGGAGGATTTAAACAAACTCTATTCTTGGTCAGAAAAGTGGCAGTGCAGTTTTAATGTAGATAAATGCAAGGTTCTGAAGCTTGGGAGTGCCCATAAACCCTAGTACTTTATAAGTTAAATGATGTAGAACTTAGCCATACAGATTGCGAAAAGGACTTGGGGGTTATGGTGAGAGCCACCTTAAACCAAGACAGCAATGCCTAAGCGTACGTAATAAGGCAAATAGATTACTGGGATTTATATCAAGAAGTGTAAGCAACAGAAGTCCAGAGGTCATACTGCAGCTTTATACATCATTAGTAAGGCCTCACCTAGATTATGCAGCTCAATTCTGGTCTCCATATTACAGAATGGACATAAATTCGTTAGAAAACATTCAGCGTAGGATGACTAAATTAATACATAGCATTAGAAATCTTGGAAATATAAACACAAATGCAGTATAATGTGATCCTTTATTGACAACGTTTCACCCACACAGTGGGCTTTTTCAAGTCACACACGGATCTACCTGGGGTTGGAAGGTACGCGAGTATTTATAGGCATAAATACTCGCTTACCTTCCAACCCCCAGGTAGATCCTGTGGTTGAAAAACCCCCCTGGTTGGAAACGTTGCAATAAAGGATCAATATACTGCATTTGTGTTTATTTTTTCCTTGTTGGGTATTTTTATCCCATTTATTTCCTTTGAAATCTTCCTTAGAAAAAATTGAAGACTCTTAAGTTACATTCACTTGTTAGCGAAGAATGAGGGGAGACTATCGAAGTGTGTAAGGGAAATGGGTATTAAAAAAGGGGATATTTTTTTTTTATTTTTTTTTTAAAAACAGAGCAAATACAATATGATAAAGTATAAAATTAAAAACCATACAATTTTAAAAAAAACCCTCTAGACAAAATTTCCCGGGTACTTTTAAGAAACCAAGATCAAGGGCCTTTTACAACCATATACATAACCACAACCATTACATAACCTAAAAACCCCCCTTTTAAAAACTTATTGCCATGCAGACACACTGCACTTCTCCCCCCCCCCCCCCGTATGTACAGTCCCCGTTCTAAAAACATACTTTTAATTTCCTAAGAAAGGTCTACCTGACCTCATAAAAACCCTAAAATTTGGTAGTCATGAACAAGACAAAAACAAAAAATTTTTACAGAAAAAAACAGTTTGAAACATTACATTCCTATAACATACACGTAAAAAGTAGAAATATTACACCACAATAAAATTTAAAATATTAATGTTAACCATGAATTACAAACATTCAAAACATTGCAATGGTAAATTTTCACACTAAAAATGCAAGATAATAAAACCACTTGCCAATTAGGGGAAAATACAGGCTATGAAAATTTATTTAAAAAACCCAACAAAATTTAACTAGAGTAGTTATAAGGAAAAGGCTGCTGTAAGTGCCCCCCAAAAAGAACTGACACGTATCTCAAAAAAAATTTGTGTGTTAAAACCAACGTGCCAATCTAATTATTTAAAAACGAGACCCCTAAGGCCGGGTATCCTGGCTTTAAAGGGAAATTTTAAACCCAGTAAACATAACCATCAGGCTTAAAATGTAACCCTGGAAACCCACTTTATCTCACTATGAAAAAACATTTCGTGAAACAGGGCGTACCACCCCTACCTAATTCTCACTCCCTTTCCTCTACACACACATCATTTCCAGATAAAACCAAAACAACCCCCCCCCCTTTACATCCCCCATAAGGAGACCACCCCTTTTGTCCTTTCCTAGGGACCCCCCCCTAAGGGAACCCACAGTAAATTCCTAAAACCTTTCCCGGGGAAATTTTTTTTCCCAAGGCCCCATAAACCAACTTTTTCCTCCCTTTCGTCCTTGAATCGGGCCGCCAACTTTTTTTTCCTCTACACCCTTAATCCCCCTTCCCCATGAAAGTCCGATAATCCACTATGAATACATTATACCCCTTCCAACACCCCTAGGCACTCCCTTACATTAAGTAAAGCCCTTAAAAGGGCAAAACCCCCCCCCCCCCCCAACGCTATAACCCACCCTCCTGATCTCACCCCCTCCAAGGGGTACAAAAAAAAGACCACATAAACGCCGTTTCAACATCACCACAAAACTGACAAAAAGCCTTTTTTCCAAAACCCCATACTACTAACACCTCCTTGGAAGCCAGCCCCCCCATGAAAAACCCCTATTACTAATTCTCTTATCTACCGGTACCGAAGTTACAAAAAATCTTTCCAAATAACCCCCCAATCATATGTTGGTAACGGCCCCCCTTGCAAAATTTCCCTTGACCTTTCACTACCCTCACCAACCGTTTCATTTTGTTTTTATCACCGTTGCACTGTAATAAAAATTTAAACAAAATTTTCACAAACCCTAATTCCTTTCCCCACTCCACCTTTTACTCCCCTCCTCCAAAACCCCCTTTCCTATTTTAGCGCCCCTCAAAACCCCCCTTCCTCATATACCCCACTTGATATATACACCCATTACTCTCAGTCCTAAAGGAAAAAACCCTAAACCCCCTCTCCGAACATGTCATAACTACCTCCTTACTTAACCATGCCCCCCCAAATCCCCCCACAAACTTCAGCACCCTCCCCCGCATTTCCACAATACTCGTACCTCTAAAGGGGAAAAAAATCTGCCACCCCCAACCCTTTCTATAGACAAGTAATTTACTTTTCCCCTTACCCCTGATGTAAAGCTAATCCCCGACTTAAACCTCCTATCTACTTAAACCTTACCCGTGCAGACTCCGAATTTTCCCTTTTGCTGCCTGCACTTCCGCCAAATACCTTTCCCCAACCTTGATTCTGTCAAAACCCCTGTCCCCCTAACCCTATCCCCCCAACCCCCCCCATCCCAAATTTCCGACCTTAGTAACCTTGATTTTTCACCTATTAAACCCATTCCGGTATTCAACCCAAACATCTAATCACCTACCCACCTTCCCTTAAATCCTCCTTACCCCCTTTGCAAAACAGTAGTATCACCACTACCCAACGATGCCCCCCTTTGCACCCCCCTTCCATCCCTGATTGTTTTTTTCCCTCTCAAAAGACTCAAAAAAGGATTCTGCACCACGCAAAGAGCAGCTTGACATCGGACAGCCCCGCCTCAAAACCCTCTTCATTGGTACACTTTCAAACCCAACCCCCCATTGACCTGTACCCTCCCTCTGCCCCATCTACAGGGTGTTCACCCCCCCCCACACCCCCTCCGGAAACCCCAAACCCCCTAAGCAACCCCCAAAAATCTCTGTCCAGCAATCATAAGCATTCACCCAAACTAAACCTAGTATTTCCCCCCCCGTACATCTCTCAAAAACCCCAATCAAACCATGTCCATCCCCATCCCTTTTTCCCCGGGAATTCCCAACTGTCCCCCCATGTAAAATAAACCCAACACTTTCCTCATTCGTTGCCCAAAACCTTAGCAAAAAACTTGTAACCCCAGCAAATTTAAAGTAATCGCCGGAATCATTCAAAACTCGGCATTCCTTTTTTTTTTGGGGACTAAAACCCTGACACCCGTTTTTTGGATTTCCCCTTCCTCCCACACTTTAAAATACAATTCAAAACCCCCACCCAAAAATGCCGTACACTCCCCCCCAAAGATACCATAAAAATCGTTTGGTATTCCGCTATGCCTGGGTTTTACCCTGGCACATCCCAAAAACTGCCCCCTCCACCCCTCTACATTTAATACTACCCCGATTCGTCACTGTCCTGCTCACTTTAAACCCCATTAAAAACCCTTTACCCCCAAAACCGTCCTCACCCCTCCCCCCCCCAACCCTCCTCCCCCTTTTCCCAAAACCCCAAAAAACTGATACAAACTAATATTTTTCCCTGGGGATAGGCCCTTTACCCTCCTCAAACCACCCCCCCCCGTAAACCCGCCTCAATAAACGCCCAAAGGGGGTCTTCCCTGCCGTTTTCCCTTTAAAACCCCCTTAAACAAAACCCGAAAGGCCTAATTTCCCCTTAAGACATCCTCCAACCCTGCCCTAACTCGAAAAGCCTCAAATTTTCATTGTGAATTTTTTGCCAACCTATTTCGCAAACGTTCCCTTTCCTATCCGCCCCCCCGTTTTTGCAAACAGTCATTTTAAATGCCCTCAAGAAATTTTTTAGCCCTAGCTCCACCTGCCCCCCTTACCCCCTACTTTTAAAAAAATTTCGCAATTTCAACTTTTGCCCTCATTTCCCACCCAAACCACAAACCATTTTCCCAAATTTCCCAGTCTCCCAAAGGGGTTTTCCAGCAAAATTTCAAAACCCCCCTAGGGTCAACCCCCCTTCCCAAGTAGCCTCCCCTTTTAATTTCCCTATCCGCATAAAATCTCACCTATTCCCCCTACCCCCAAATTCATAACAGCACGATATCAAAAAACCCCACATCGAAGTCCTCACCCATCCACACCAAAGCCCCTGCCTAACATAAAACCTATTACCCGGCCCTATCCCCTGAAAAAAATGTGCTCCACTCCATATCCCCTCTTCCCACCACATCTACCACTCCCCAAAACCCCCGCAAAACATCCCGCAGAAACCCCCCCAAAAAAACAACCCGCCCCCCTCGGAACCACATCACCCTTCCCAATGACACAATTCCAATCCCCACCATTTACCTAAAAGCAGGTAAAAACCCCTCCCGTGATATTTTTCCAGAAACCCCCGTACAAAATCCACCTTCACTCAAATTTCTAGTTGCTGGCGTACACCCCCCCAAAACAAAACCCCCTGGGGCCCCCCAAAACCATCCCCTGGGCAAAACCCCCCCCCCCCCCTCCTTCCCAACCCCAGGATACGCAAAGGACTGGTTCCTTAAACCCCCACAGCCACACCTCCTTTTAACCTCAAAGCATCCTTTAAACAAAACCAAAAACCTTTCAACAACAACTCACATCCTAACCTATGGTTTTTTTGTTTTTCCTGCAAAAAACAGAATCAATACAAACTCCTCAAAACCCACTCTAACCCTACCCTCTTGACCTCGGTTTTAAGACCACATTGAAAGTTACACCCCGAATTTTTTTCAAGAAATGCGGCTTTACCCCTGTGCCCCTGAGCTTACTTGGGCCTCCTTTCTAGGTCCGGTTCTTCCTATCAATCCCTCTTCCTGCCCTCCAACCCCCCCCCCCTTTCCCCCCTAGCTTTCCCCCTTGCCCCCCCCCTCCTTCCCCCCGGTAATTCGGTATGCCCCCGTGATCTCTTGCGGAGCTACCCTCTCACACATTTCTTCTGAAACCCACATTTTTTTGATGCCCCCCCCACCCCCACTTGCTCTCCTTTCAAACCTCACTAAAGTCTTCCTTACCCGCTTCTTTTTCATCCATCACCTTGCATCACCTGCCCTCCATCACTTTCCACACCATGCTCCGCTTTTCCCAAAAAAAACTTCAGCCGCCTCCAAAATCCCCGTCCTGAGCTGACTCTGCATTACTAACGGTCTGTCGCAGCGATTTCCCTCCCCCCCCCCCGTTTCCACTGGTATGTAACACAGGGCCCAAAACCACCTCTGCCTGTCGACCCCCCCTCCTCCATGGGCCTTACCCCGGTTTCCCCCACTTCACCCGCCCCAAAAAACCCGTGGTTTCCCAAAGGGGGTTATCCACAAAGCTGTCCCCCTACCCTGGGCCCTGTCTCCTGGGGCATTTGCCACCAGGGCTCTAAGATCACATAAAGGGCACGTCTTCCCTCTGCCCCGCATAGTGTAAAAAAACCGTGTTCAGGGTTATGCATGTAACAAAATGAGGTATGGGCTCCCAGGGTTTTTTTTCAGTGTGAAGGACCCTTTCCCGGGCATCCCTCATAAGGGCCGTCCCTCCCATTCCCATGCTCGGAGTGTACAGTCCCATAAAACCCCTGAACAATCTTGTAGGGTGAGGCTGTAGGCTGTTTCCTCAAAAGGGACATTCCTTTCCTTTACCCAAGTAAAATACTTTTACACATCATGCAAGCAACTTCCACCCTTTTTTTGAACTCCCTCCCCCTTTCTTTGGAAATTCGTCGACGATGGTAATAGAAAATCAGCCCTAAGAACTTCACGAAGACCCTTACATACCTTCAGTGCCCACACCATACAGCTCTTCATTGGGGATGCCTAACAGTCCCTGTAATTTTGGGAGGGAACGTTCATCGTGGGTTTCTTAAAGATTCTCTAACCAGCTCAAGCGACAGTTTTATGCGCCGGACGTCGTCCCCATTTTGGTGCTAATGCTGTTTTCCTCACCAGGGGCTGCAAGAGAACCCCAAAGCGTCCTCTCTTCCCCCAGGTCGAAGACAATCTAGAAAACTTTGGAAAAATAAACACAAATGCAGTTAAAAAGTACCTTTATTTACAACGTTTCACCCAACAGGGGCTTTTTCAAGTCACACCGGATCTCCCGGGGTTGGAAGGTACGCGAGTTTTATAGGCATAAAATCGCTTACCTTTCCCAACCCCAGGTAGATCCGGTGTGATTGAAAAAACCCACTGGTGGGTGAAAACTTTTTCAATAAAGGATCCATTAACGCATTTGTGTTTATTTTCCTTTTGTCGTATTTATACCATTTTTTTTTCCATTAGAAATCTTCCCTTTTGAAAGAAAGATTTAAAACCTAAATTACATTCACTTTTTAGACAAGAATGAGGGGGGACCTGATCGAAGTGTGTAAGTGGAGATAGTATTAAAAAGGGGGTATTAAAAAGGTCTTTGGGGGTCTCCCAAAGAGAACCCCCAGTAAGGATTTTAAATTAGATAAATTTAATTTAGAAAGGACATAGGAAAGTATTTGGTTTTAAATAGGGTAGCTGATATGGAACATCTACCAGTTGGGTTATTGAGGCTGGGGCTTTTTGGGTAGTTTCAAATTTTTGGGTTTGGTTTTCATGAGTGGGGGGGGTTGGATTTTGAGTGGGGCTTTCACATCAAGCTTATATCTTGGGGGCATTGAAAATTGGGTTGGGGAGAAGTTTTTGTTATGGGATGAATGTAAAAAACCGCCTTTTATGGGCCAACAGGCCCCTGCGGCCCCTTTCTTATTTCTTATGTTTTAACTCACGGGGGGGAAGGGGGGGGACATATGTGGTTTAAAACCCAAGGGACAATGGCCATAGAGGTCTACTTGATATACCCTAAAATTGAGAGGGGGGGAACTGCCACCCAGGGGGACCCAGAAAACCCGCAAATAAAACCTTCCCCCTTTCCAAAAACTTCATCCCCTAGGGTGGGGAAACC
>NW_026464218.1:0-14196 GCF_026875155.1 Cherax quadricarinatus
CTGTAACAAACCCACACAGTGTACAGGATACTCTGGGGTTTTCCCACACAGTAACTGCCACACAGTGTAGCAGCACACCTGCTGTGGTTCCCACACTGTAACTGCCAAACAGTGTAACAGCACACTGCTGTGGTTCCCACTCTGTAACCACCACACAGTGTAGCACCACACTGCTGTGGTTCCCCACGCTGTAATTACCACACAGGGGTAGCACCACACTGCTGTGTTTCCCCACACTGTAACTACCACACAGTGTAGCTCACAATGCTCTGATTCCCACACTGTAATTGCCACACAGGGGTAGCAGCATAACTGCTGTGGTTCCCACAGTGTAACTACCACACAATGCAGCAGCACACTGCTGTGCTTCCCACAGTATAACTACCACACAGTGTAGCTGCACAATGCTCTGATTCCCACACTGTAATTGCCACACAGTGTAGCAGCACACTGCTGTGGTTCCCACAGTGTAACTACCACACAATGCAGCAGCACACTGCTGTGCTTCCCACACTATAACTACCACACAGTGTAGCTGCACAATGCTCTGATTCCCACACTGTAATTGCCACACAGTGTAGCAGCACACTGCTGTGGTTCCCACAGTGTAACTACCACACAGTGCAGCAGCACACTGCTGTACTTCCCACACTATAACTACCACACAGTGTAGCAGCACACTGCTGTGCTTCCCACAGTATAACTACCACACAATGTAGCAGCACACTGCTGTGGTTCCCACAGTGTAACTACCAGACAGTGTAGTAGCATACTGCTATGGTTCCTATAGTGTAACTGCCACACATTTCACGGTTCAGGGAGAGTGACCTAGTAACGACAAGTGAAGAGGCGGGGCCAGGAGCTTGGACTCAACCCCTGCAACCTCAGCTAGGTGAGTACAGTGTAGCAGCATACTTCTATGGTTCCCACAGTGTAACTACCACACAGTGTAGCAGCATGCTGCTATGGTTCCTATAGTGTAACTACCTGGAGGTTACCTGGAGGTTATTCCGGGGATCAACGCCCCCCGGCCCGGTCCATGACCAGGCCTCCCGATGGATCAGGGCCTGATCAACTAGGCTGTTACTGCTGGCCGCACGCAGTCCAACGTACGAGCCACAGCCCGGCTGATCCGGCACTGAGTTTAGGTATCTGTCAAGCTCTCTCTTAAAGGCAGCCAGGGGCTTATTGGCAATTCCCCTAATGCTTGATGGGAAGCTGTTGATCAGTTTTGGCCCCGGACACTTATGGTGTTTTTCCCTTAGTGTACCAACGGCGCCCCTACTTTTTATTGGGGGCATTTGCATCGCCTGCCCAGTCCTTTTACTTTCGTAGAGAGTGATTTCTGTGTGCAGATTGGGACCATTTCTTCCAAGATTTTCCAAGTGTAGATTATGATATAATCTCTCCCTCCTGCGTTCCAACGAGTACAAGTCAAGTGCTTCCAAGCGTTCCCAGTAGTTAAGGTGCTTGACAGAACTTATACGTGCAGTAAAGGATCTCTGTACACTCTCTAGATCTGCGATTTCACCTGCTTTGAATGGAGATGTTAATGTACAGCAGTATTCCAGCCTAGAGAGAACAAGTGATTTGAAAAGGATCATCATGGGCTTGGCATCTCTCGTTTTGAAAGTTCTCATTATCCATCCTATCATTTTCTTTACACTTGTGATCGTGGCACTGTTGTGATCCTTGAAAGTGAGATCCTCAAACATTACTACTCCAAGGTCCCTTACATTATTTTTCCGCTCTATTGTATGGCCGGAGTCAGTAGTATACTCTGTTCTAGTTATTATCTCCTCCAGTTTTCCATAACGGAGTAGTTGAAATTGTCCTCATTGAACATCATAATTGTTTACCGTTTGCCCACTGGAAAACTTGGTTTATATCTTCTTGGAGGTTAACCGCGTCCTCAGCAGATGACAGCCTCATGCAGATCCTAGTATCATCCGCAAAGGATGATACGGTGCTGTGGTGTATATCTCTGTTTATGTCTGATATGAGGATAAGGAATAAGATGGGGGGGAGTACTGTGCCTTGTGGAACAGAGCTCTTCACTATGGCAGCCCCCGATTTAACTCTGTTGACCACTACTCTTTGTGTTCGATTTGTTAGGAAGTTGAAGATCCACTCCCCACTTTCCCAGTTATTCCTTTAGCAACGTATTTTATGGGCTATTACCCATGATCGCATTTGTCAAATGCTTTTGCAAAGTCGTGTATATTACATCTGCATTCTGATTTTCTTCCAGTGCATCCAAGGCCATGTCATAATGATCCAGTAGTTGTGAGAGGCAGGAGCGACCTGCCCTGAACCCATGTTGCACTGGAGTGTGCAGATTTTGGGAATCCAGGTGATTTGCAATCCTGCTTCTTAGCACTCTTTCAAAGATTTTTATGATGTGGGACGTCAGAGCTATTGGTCTATAGTTCTTAGCTAATGCTTTGCTGCCACCTTTATGGAGTGGGGCTATATCCGTTGTTTTAAGTGACTGTGGAATTTCACCCATGTCCAAGCTCCTCCTCCATAGTGTACTTAGGGCAGTTCTTAATGAAAACAGAGTTCCACAAGTCTGGGCCCGGGGCTGAGTGCATAGGCATGTTGTCAATGGTTTTTTCGAAATCTATCGGAGTTAGGGTAATGTCGGAAATCTGGCATACATTTATGGAGTTTTGAGGCTCATTCATGAAGAAATCATTTGGGTCGTCGATCCTCAGACCGATTAGTGGTTCACTAAACACAGAGTCGTACTGGATTTCAATATTTCACCTCATTTCCTTGTTGTCATCTGTGTAAGTCCCTTTCCTGTCTGAGTAAGGGGCCCCAATACTAGATGTGGTATTTGCCCTTGTTTTTTGGCATATGAAAAGAAATATTTTGAATTTCTTTCAATTTCACTAATAGCTTTAAGCTCCTCCTGCCTCTCCTGGTTCCTGTAAGAGTCATTTAACTTAAGTTCGATAGTTTCCACTTCCCGGTTTCAGCGCCTCCTTTCGTGTATCAGATATTCTAGCACTCCTGAGGAGCTCAGTGACTCTTCGTCGTCTTCTGTAGAGGAGCGCTTTCTCTCTCCATTTTTCTCCTGCTTTTTCTTCTTTCTTAGGGGGAAAATGCCTAGAACATGCTTCGGCTGCCAGGAAGTTGATCGTTTCAAGGGACTGGTTTGAATCCATGTCATTTAAGACATCTTCCCAACATGTTTCGTTTAGGACATGGTTAACTGGTCCAAGTTGATGTCTTTTTGTTGAAGTTGTATATGTGAAGACACCTTCACAGGTACATACATTCTGCTGATCAGTACCCCTATGCATGTACGTCTGGACTTCGATTAGGTTGTGATCAGAATTAGTTGTTTTTGAGATTCTAATGTCTCTTATCAGGTCCTCATTAAATTTTTGAAGATAAGGTCAAGTGTGTTTTCTAGTCTTGTTGGCTCCACTATCTGCTGGCTTAAGGTGTGTTTTTCGCAGAGACTTAGTAGCTCATGTGTGTGTGACGTTTCATCTGCGCTACCTCCGGGGATTGTTTCAGCTATAACATTATTTGCTACATTCTTCCATTTTGTATGCCTTAGTGTAGCAGCATACTGCTATGGTTCCTATAGTGTAATTGCCACACAGTTCATGGTTCAGGGAGAGTGACCTAGTAGCGACCAGTGAAGAGGCGGGACCAGGAGCTTGGACTCGACCCCTGCAACCTCAACTAGGTGAGTACTGTGTAGCAGAATACTGCTGCGGTTCCCACGTTGTAACTAACACGCTTGCTTAAAACAAACACACCCTCCATTCACTATCTCTGCTTACCTCTAACAACCCCTCCTTCTAGTCCCTTCTCTTTACTTTTCCCAGTTCCTTTCTCTTACCCCCCCTGGAGGCACCCCTCTCGCCCTAAAACCTCCCTTTTTTCAAAAACTCTCTTTCCCTTTGAACCCCTTCCCCTTAAAAAAAACAATCCTTTTCCTACCGTTTTAACCCCCTTTTCCCTTTTTTTAAATTTTCCCTTTTTTTTTTCCCCCCCGAGTTTCATCCCCCGTTTTCCCCCCCCTTTTTTTCCCCCCCCCTTTTTAACCCCCTTTTTTTCCCATTTTTTTTCCCTGGGTGTGGTGTTTTTTTTGGGATGCGTGTGGTTTGGGCTTTTGGGTGTTGATCCCCGTTTTTTTCCGTGGTGGGTGTTTTGTGAGCTGGTGTTTGTATCGGGGGTGTTTTTGCGTGTTTGTGGTTTTGTGTGTGCTGGGTGGTGTTGTTTTTGATGCTGTGTGGTTTTTGTGATGCTGGGTGTTTTTGTTGTGAGTGGGGGGGGGTTTTTGTTGTGCGGGGGGGGGGGGGGGGGGGGGGGGGGGGGGGGGGGGGGGGGGGGGGGGTTTGGGGGTGGGGTGTGTTGGGGGATGCTGGTTTTTTGTTGTGATGCGGTGGGTTTTGTTTTATGCGGGGGGGGGTTTGACTTTTTTGTGGTTTCCAGCTGGTAAAGAAACAAAAGAACATAAGAAAGAAGGAAACCTGCAAACAACCTCCCGACCCTCTAAGTATTATCCCCCCTAATAAAATACCCCCCTTAGTCATACTTAAAGGGAGGTTAGCCAACCACCACAATCATTCCAAACACCCCCCAACCCTAAATTAATTTTCAACCTTTTTTTAAAACTCACAATTTTGGGCCTTTAAATTTAAAAACAGTTTTTACATCCCCTTTTTTTTCCCTGTTTTCCTATACCCCTAAATCTTTTTTCCCTTAAAAATTCTCGAGATTGGGGCAATTTTTTCACCCCTTTTTTTAAACCCCCCTTTTTTTAGTTTTCCCTTTATACATGATCATTCCCCCTTTATTTTTCAAAGGGGGGCAATTCCCCCATTACCCGGGGAAAGTTCAATGGATTTTTTGCACCCTTTCCCTTACTTTTTTTCCAAGCATTTATACCCCCCCCGGGGGGGGGGGGGGGGGGGGGGGGGGGGGGGGGGCCAATTTTTCTTTTTTAATTTTCGGTGACCATAACTGTGCACATAACTAATGGGGCCCAACCCAAAAGATATATAATTTTTGAAGAAAAACCCTGGGGACTCAATTAATTATATTTCTAAAAGAACCAAGAATTCGTTAGCATAAAAACACTTTTCTGGTTTTTAGATTACCTAACCAAACCTAAAATTTTTTTCGCAATCAGTGTATTAAGATCTCTTTTTTGTTTTTTGGGGTAGGGTTTTTTTTCCGCCAACATACAGAACTTGCATTTGCTATTTTAAAACCTGCACTCCACTTCTCCGACCATTGCATCATCTTTTCAAACATTCTGGAGTGCTTATGTCCCCATTAGAATGAATGGAAGGCCTATTTTGGTGCCATCAGAAAATTTTCTTATGTCGCTATTTACCCCATAAATTTCCCCTTTTATGAAAATTGTGAACAACGGGGCCCAACATGACCCTAGGGAACCCGCTTGTGTCGGCCCTCATTCATGCAAACCTCTGCTGCCTATTGTAAACCATGCCTCAAAACCGGGAAAAAAATTTTTACTATTCCGTTGCCTCAAGTTTTCCCAAATCCTGTGGGAACTCGTCGGAACCCTTTACGAAGTCCATATAACCAATACATTTTCATTGCCAAATCTAACTCCTAAAACACCTTAGTGAAAAAATTGCCTCGCAATTTTTGATTCCATAAATTTCCCACAGGAGTAAGGCTTATTGGCTATATTTTCAACCCCAAAGGACCTGTCACCTCCTTGAAAATGGGTATTACTTTTCCCCATTTTCCCACTTATCAGGCACTATCCCAGTTTGTATGAATTTTGAAAAGACCACTAAGTTCCTTTTTACATTCCTTTTAACACCTTGCAAACATTCATCGGGGCCGGGGGATTTGTTGGGCCCTTTAAATTTCTCTTTTTGTCTGGGGACCATGTCACTATTCCCGCAATCGTACATAGTTATTATCGTCCTTTCTACAAATCATAATTTTCTGGAATTTCGCTAGTATCTTCCTGATAAAAACTAAGAAAAGTAAGTAAGAAAATTTCCACATACCTTTATCATGCAGTGACTGACCAGGTTACCCTTAAAGTGGCCTATCTTTCCCCCCCAATCTTATTTCTGTAACCTGAAAGAACCCTTTTGGGTTAATCATTAATCCCTTGCGACCTTAGCCTCATAATCCTTTTTGCTTTTCTTATTCTTTTTTTATTTCTCCTTTAATTGAATTATTATTTCAAACTGCCTTTTTCCCTCTTTTGATATGCCTTATACCCTCTTTTTTGATCACGAAGTTTTAATCTATTGTTCTCCTTTTTGGGGGATCTTTTTCAATTTCCCTCCCGGGAAACAAAAGTTGTCGGGGCACTAGAACTAGCTCTAAAAAAGTCCATTGAAAACCAAAGACACCTCCCTCCCCCATATCGGGGACATCCCATTTACCCACCCAGGAAATTTTTCAGTCCCAAAAACACCAAGAGAGAGCTGGGAAAAGAGATTTGATTGCATTATCGGGTTAAATTTCCATGATAACTGAAACAAATATTTGTATCACTTTCCCCAAGCCATCATTTAAACCCCAAATTATTAATTAGTGATTCTTTTTGATGCTAGTGTGGGTTTGGGATGTGGCTGATGTTTTTTTTATGCTGGCTGATTTGTTTTTGGGTGCGGGTGATGTTGTGAGCTAGTTCAAAGCTGTGAGCCAGTGTTTTTTTGTAGTGAGCTGGCTGTGGTTTTTTTCATGCTGGTGGATGTTGGAGCTGGTATAAAAGTTGTTGTGATGCTGATTGGTTTGTTGTTGTACTGGTGTGGTGTTGTTTTGAGCGGGTTGGGGGTATTTGATGTGGTGGGGGGTTCTTGTATGTTGGTGGGGGTGTTGTGATGCTGGGGGTGTTGTTTGATCTGGGTGGCGTTTTTGGAGTGGTGTGGCGTTCTTGTGATTTGGTGTGGCGTTCTTGGTTTGGTGTGGGTTTTGGATGTTGGTTGGTGTTGTTGTATCTGGTGTGGTTTTGTTCTGATGCTGGTGTGGGTTGTTTTGAGCGGTGTGGTGTTGTTGTGATGCTGGGTGGCGTTTTGTGAGTTGGTGTGGCGTTTTTGTGGTTGGTGTGGTGTTTTTGTGAGCTGGTGTGGTGTTGTTGTGATGTTGGGGGCGTTTTTTGTGATGTTGGGTGGGGTTGTTGTGATTTTTGGTGTGGTGTTTTGGAATGTTTTTGGTGTGGTGTTGTTGTGATGCTGGTGTGGGTTGTTGTGATGCTGGTGTGTTTGTTGGATGCGGGGTGGTTCTTGTGTGTTGGTGTGGGGTTTTTTGATGCTGGTGTGGTGTTGTTGTGATGTTGGGTGGGGTTCTTTTGATGTTGGTGTGGTGTTGTTGGAGTTGGGGTGGCGTTCTTGTGATTTGGGGGGTGTTTTGTGTCTGGTGGGGTTTTTGGGTGTTGGGGGCGTTCTTGGATTTTGTGTGGTGTTTTGTGATCTGGGTGTGTTTCTGTGATGTTGGTGTGGTGTTTTTTTGAGTTGGGGGGGTGTTTTTTTGATGCTGGTGTGGTGTTGTTGTGAGCGGTGGGCGTTCTTTGGGTTTGGTGTGTGTTTTGTGATGCTGGGTGGTGGTTTTTTGTGATCGGTGTGGGTTGTGTGATGTTGGTGTGTGTTTTTTTGAGTTGGTGTGGGTTTTTTGTGATGCTGGTGTGGTGTTGTTGTAGTTGGGGGTGGTGTTTTGTGTTTCTGGTTGGTTTTTGTATGTTGGTGTGGGTTTAGTTTGTTGGTGGTGTTTTGGATGCTGGGTGGGGTTTTGTGATGCGGTGGGCGTTCTTGTGATGTTGGTGTGGCGTTCTTGTGAGTTGGGGGGGTGTTGTTGTGATGTTGGTGTGGTGTTTTTTGTTGCGGTGGTGTTGTTGTGATGTTGTGTGGTGTTGTTGTGATGTTGGGGGTGGGTTTTGTGATCTGGTTGGGCGTTCTTGGAAATTTGGGGGGCGTTCTTTTGATTTGGTGGGTGTTTTTGGAGTTGTGTGGGGTTGTTGTGATCTGGTGTGGTGTTGTTGTGAGTTGGGTTTGGTGTTGTTTGGGTTGGTGTGGTGTTGTTGTGATGCTGGTGTGGTGTTGTTGGATTTTGGTTGGTTGTTGTACTGGTGTGGTGTTGTGTGATTTGGTGTGGGTTGTTTTGATGTTTTGGGTGTTGTTGTGATGCGGTGTGGGGTTGTTGGATCGGGGTGGCTTCTTGTGATGTTGGTGTGGCTTCTTTGATGCTGGTGTGGTGTTTTTGTGATGTTGGGGGGTGTTGTTGTGATCTGGTGTGGGGTTGTTGTGATGTTGGTGTGGGGTTTGTTGTGTTTTGGGTGGTTTGTTGTGAGCTGGTGGGCGTTCTTGTGATTTGGGGTGGCGTTCTGTGATGTTGGGGGTGGTGTTTTTGTATGTTGGTGGGTGTTTTGTGATCGGTGTGGGGTTGGTTTTGATTTGGTGTGGTGTTGTTGTGATTTGGGTGGTGTTTTTGATGCCGGGGTGGTTTGTTTTGATGTTGGTGTGGTGTTGTTTATGTTGGGGGGTGTTGTTGTATGTTTGGGGGGGTTGTTGTGATGCATGTAGTTTTTGTGATGTTGTGTGTTGTTGTGATGCTGGTGTTGGTGTTTTTTGTGATCTGGGGGTGTTGTTGTGAGTTTTTGTGGTGTTTTTTGTATCTAGTGTAGGGTTTTTGTATGTTGGTGTTTGTTTATGCTGGTGTGGGGTTGTTTTATGCTGGGGTGGTGTTGTTTTTGGAGTGGTGTGGTGTTTTGGTTTGGGTGTTTGTGAGCTGGTTGGCGTTCTTGTGATGTTGGTGGGTGTTGTTGTGATGTTGGGTGTTGTTGTGATGCGGTGTGGCTTCTTTTGATGTGGGTTTGGGGTTTTTGATGTTTGGGGGGTGTTGTTTTTGAGCGGGTGGGTTGTTGTGATCTGGGTGGGGTTCTTTGATGTTGGTGTGGTGGTTTTGATGTTGTGGGGGTTTTTGATGTTTGGGGTGGTGTTTTTTTGTGATCTGGTGTGGTGTTGTGTGATGCGGTGTGGCGTTTTTTTGATGTGGTTTGGGGGTTGTTTGAGCTGGGTGATGTTCTTGTGATGTTTTTTGTGGGGTTGTTGTGATGTGGTTGGGGTTGTTTTTTAGCTGGGAATGGGTTGTTGTGATCGGTGTGGGGGTTCTTTTGAGGGTTGGGTGGGGGTTGTTGTGATGCTGGGGTGGGGTTTTTTTTGATGCGGGGTGGTTTGGTTGGTGTGGTGGTTTTGGGTGCTGGTGGGCGTTCTTTTTGATGTTGGGGTGGTGTTGTTGTGATGCGGTGTGAAAGTTCTTGTGATGTTGGTGTGGGGGTTGTTTTGATTTGGGGGGTGTTGTTTGGGGCTGGGGGTGATGTTCTTGTGATTTGGTTTGTCTTTTTGAGCGGGGTGTGTTGTTGTGACTGGGTTGAGTTTTTTGTGGAGCTGGTGTGGTGTTTTTTAGCGGTGTGGTGTTGGTCCCCTTATGTAGGGTGTTTTTACTGGTGTGGGGTTTTTGGATGCGGTGGTTTGTGATGCTGGTGTGGTGTTTTGTGATGCGGTGTGGTGTTGTGAACCCCTTTTGAAAGGGTGGTTTGATGCTGTGTGGGGATTGTTGTATGCTGGTGTGGTTTTGTTTATGCTGGGGTGGCGTTGGTTTTTGGTGTGGCGTTGTGATGCTGGTGTTTGTGATGCTGGTGTGGGTTTTTTTGATGTTGTGTGGTGTTGTGAGCTGGTGGTTGTGATGCTGGGTGGTGTTTTTTGTGAGTTGGTTTTGGTGTTGTGATGCTGGGGTGTTTTGATGCGGTGTGGGCTGTTTGATCTGTGGGGTTTGAGCTGGTGTGGCTTTTGACGGTGTGGCGTTGGATGCTGGTGTTTGTGATGCTGGTGGGGTTGTTGTGATGTTGGGTGGGGTTTTTTAAAGCGGTGTTGTTTAAAACTGATGTGGTGTTGTGATGCGGTGGATGTTTTTGTATTCTGGTTGGGGTTTTATCGGTGTGGGGGTTTTTGTGATGCTGGTGTGGGGTTTTGTATGCTCGTTGGGTGTTGTGGGGGGTGTGGGGTTGTTTGGGATTCTGGGGGGTGTTGTGATCGGGGGGTTTTGTTTTTGATTCGGTGTGGTGTTGTTTGAAAGCTCGGTGGTGTTTTTTGTGAGCGGTGTTTGGGGGTTTTTGGGTGCTGGGTGGGGTTGTTTAATGCTGGGGTGGGGTTGTGATGCTGGTGTGGTGTTGTTGTATGCTGGGTGGGGTTGTTGTGTTTTTGGTGTGGGGTTTTTATTCTGGTGTGGTTTTTTTGATGCTGGGGGGTGTTGTTGTGATTTTTTGGTGTGGTTTGGATTCTGGTGGGGTTTTTTTTGATCGGTGTGGTGTTTTTGTGATCTGTGGGTTTTTTGTGATCGGTGTGGTTTGTTGTGATCGATGTGGTGTTTTTGATGCTGGTGGTTTTGTTGGATCTGGGGGTGGTGTTGTTGTGAGGGGGTTGGTGTTTTTTTATGCGGTTTTTGGGGTTGTTTTATGCGGGTGGTGTTTGGGGCGGGGTGGTGTTGTTGTAATGCGGGTGGGTTTTAAGCTGGTGTGGGGTTGTTTGACTGGGTGGTGTTGTGATCTGGTGTGGTGTTGTTGTGATGCTGTGTGGTGTTTTTGGGTTGCTGGTGGGATGTTGGGATGCTGGTGTGGTGTTTTGTGAGCGGGGGGTTGTTTTTTAGGATCTGTGTGCTGTTTTGTGATGCCCGGGGTTGGGGGTTTGTTTTGCTGGTGGGGTTGTTGTGATGCTGGGGGGGGGTGAAGTTTTTTTAGTGGGGTGGTGTTGTTGTATGCTGTGTGTTGTTGTTGTGAGCTGGTGTGTTTTTTGTTATGATGCTGGTGGGTGTTTTTTTGACTGTGTGGGGTTGTTTTTGATGCGGTGTGATTTGTTTGATGCTGGGGTTTATGTTTTGTGTGCTGGTGTGGTTTTTTTTGATCTGGGTGTTGGTTTTATTGTGCTGGGGGTTTGTTGTGAAGCTGGGGGTGGTTTTTGTTATGCTGGGGATGTTTTCTGGTGTATTTGGAGCTGGGTGTGGGTTTTTTTGGACGGTTGGGGGGTGTTGTGTGCTGGTTTGATGTTTTTGTGATGCTGGTGTGATGTTGTGGATGCGGTGTGAGGGAGCTGGGTGATTTGTTGTGATGCTGGTTGGGGGGTTGAGCTGGGGTGGGGTTGGATGCTGGGGGGGAGGGTTTTTTGATGCTGGTGGGTGTTGTTGTATGCTGGTGTGTGTTTTTTTAGCGGGGGTATGTTGGATGCTGGGTGAGTTTTTGGGGTGCGGGGGTGGTGGGGGACTGGGGATGTGTTTTTGGGGCGGTGATTTGTTTTGATCTGGTGTAGTTTGTTGTGATTGGTGGATGTTTTTGGAGTGGGTTATGTTTTGATGCTGGTGGGTGTGTTTTTTGTAGCTGGGGGGGTGTTTAGGGCGGTGGATTTTTGTGATGGGTGTGATGTTTGTTGTGACTGGTGGGTGTTGTTTGTGAAAGCTGGTGGAGTTGTGGGATGCTCTGGGTGTTTTTTTTTTGTGGTGTGAGTTTTTTGGTGGTTTTGGTTTTGTTTTGGGCGGTGGGGTGTTGTTTTGTGGGGGTTTTTCTGGTGTTTGTTGTGATGTTGGTTGTTGTTGTAAGCTTTTGTGGTTTGTTTTGGGTTGGTTGTTGTTGTGATCTGGGGTGGTGTTTTGTGATCTGGTTGGTGTTGTTGTGATGCTGGTGTGGTGTTGTTGTGATGCTGGTTTTAGTTGTGATGCTGGTGTGAGTTGTTTTGGATGCTGGGGGTGGTGTTGTTTTGTGCTGGTTGTTTTGTGATGTTGGGTGTTTTGTAATGCTTTTGTGGTGTTGTTTGATTTGGTTTGGGTTTTTTGTAGCTGGTGTGGGGTGTTGTATGCGGTTGATGTTGTTTGGGGATGCTGGTGTAGTTTTGTTTTATTTTCAGGTATGTTGTTGTGGTTGGTGTGTTGTTTTGGATGCTTGTGGTGTTTGTTTTTGATCTGGTGTGGTTTGTTGTGATGCTGGTGTGATGTTGTTTGATCGGGTTGTTGTTGTATGCAGTGTATGTTGTTGTGATGTTGGTGGGTTTTTTTTGATGCTGTGTGGTTTGTTGTGATGCTGGGTTTTGGTTGTTGTATGCTGGTGTGATGTTTTTTGTGATGCTGGTGTGTGTTGTTGTATGCTGTGTAGGTTTTTGTGATTTTGGGTGTTGTTTGTGATGCTGGTGTGGTTTGTTGTGATGTTGGTGTTTTTTGTGATGCTGGGTGGGTTTTTTTTGGAGCGGGGTTTTGTTTTTTATGTTGGTGGGTGTTGTGATGCTGGTTGGGTTGTGATGCTGGGGTGTTGGATGCGGTGTTGGTTTGTGATGCTGGGGTGGGGTTGTGATGCTGTGTGGTGTTGTGATGCTGGTTGGTTTGTGAGCTGGTGGGGGGGTTGTGATGCGGTGTGGGTTGTGATGCGTGTGGTGGTGTTTTTTATGTGGTTGGGTTGGACAACCGACATTCCCGTACCTCCCAACGAGGTGTTTAAAAATCAAAAACGGGGCATTCCAATTTTCATAGTAAACTGAACTTCAGGGAAACCCCCGCCGCCTGCTTTCCAACAGGCGCCATTAAAAAACTCTGCGTTGATTAAGCACAGACCTGTTTCTTCAACTAAATCCTTTTTTTTCTGCCCGACAAATTTTTTGCCTATCCCCACTACCCCGCTGTCTCCTTTCCTAGAGTTAATTTTTTAAATAGGGACAAACTTCCGGGAACCTGTATATCACCCCCGCTCTGTCCCCGCGGCCAAAAACCGGGGGCTTACGAAGTTGAGAACCTCATACCACGGAAACACTGGACTTAGACACCAGCGCGTAACCCAACCCCCCAACATCAACACCTCTGCACTGCCCGGACTCCCTTGGTGGGAGACGATCCCTGGGGTTACATGTCTCTCATCACCGTACACCAGGGCCCCAAACACAAATGAACTGTTTTCGAATCTCTGTGATTTCATCACTTAGATAAACAAAAATTCTCTTAGGAAAACTATTCTTCCCCCATTTCTGTTAAACAAAAACAACAACGCACTCCTCAAACCGTAATAAACCGACGGAGACGCCCGTGCCCCCCCTACAAGGGCCCGGGCCTGGTAGGCAACGATCTCGCCTCACACACAATATCTTTGGGTTTAGTCCCCGGCGGGTGAAACATTGGGGGTATTCTTTTCACCACTGCCCTGTTCACTACAAGTAGGTACCTGGGGGTTTTCGACTGGTGTGGGTGGCATCCTGGGGAAAAAAGGCTGAAGTGGAAAAAGACAAACACCTTCCCTAACCCCTGACTTTCTTGGGTTCCCAGAGGGTAACATTTCCGGGGTTAAAAACTACAACAAAATCTTATCTCTTACACCATTTTTTACTGAAAACCCGGGGGTCCCCACCACAGTCTGCCCCATCACGGACCCCGGAAACAATACCAGCTAAATCTAGAGGATTCACCAAGGGACTTGCCATAGGCGGTGAAAGTTACTGTCGCTACTTACGAGAGACGTGACACTTTCCATTTAAATAAGAGCCATGTCAGAACAATGTTCCCGGGGACAAAGTAATACCAAAAAGTCTCGCATATTTTACTCAAAAAAGCGTGTGATAGGGAAGACTTCTAAGCGCACTGTCACCTTACTGTTTTTTTTTATGAGAGAAAATATTTTTCAAGATTAAAACCTCGCTCGCCCTGCAGCGATGCAAACTTTCAAGTAAAATCAATATTGAAGACAAAAACCCACTTTGCCTGAATACTGAGCTGGTGCATAGACAGCCATATGCGTCTTCAAAACACGCATCCTTTTTTTAAACACGAATCTTGAAATATAATTTTGAAATAATCATGGAGGTACCAGCCTGGAGAAAACGGGACAAGCCTCCAAACCACGTACCACAGTGACCCCTGGAGAACACAGGGACAAACGCGTCCAACACACAGTAAACCACAGTGACCACCTGGAGAACACAGGGACAACTGCGTCACAAGCAACAGTACCACAGTACCACCTGGAGAACACAGTACAAGCTGCGTCACAAGCACACAGTACCCCAGTGACCAGCCGGGGAACACAGGTACAAGCTGCGTCCAACACACAGTACCACATGACCAGCCTGGGGAACACAGGACAAAGCTGCGTCCTGTCACATAGTTTCTGATCCCCGTATTCCCCGTATTTTATAGCAAAGCATATAGTATCCTCCA
>NW_026464219.1:0-14747 GCF_026875155.1 Cherax quadricarinatus
TTTTTAAAGTTTTTATGTGACACTGGTGAAAAGAAAAAATTAAGCATGAAGCTGTGCCTATTAGAAAACTGGAGGTAATCAAGATGCTGAAGGGTAGTGCACACATCATGGAGACTGCACATTTGTTTGGTGTTAGAGAATCAATGACTTGCTCAGTTTGATACAATAAGGGCTTGTGCAATGAGTAATCCTCAGTGTGACATAGTGAAAAGAATGAGGTGTTCCACTTGATGGCCTTATTATTAGAAAAAAAAACTTATCATACCATAATACATGTATATAGTATTTGAAGAGGAAGGACAGTCCAAAATGAGTTCACTTTTAGTTCTGGATTGTTTAACATATTTAGAATGTACATTTGCATAATATAAAGTTTAGTGGGAAGAGACCTCTGTCGACCATACTGCAGCAGAGAAGTTCCTGACTGAGCTAGCTAACATTATCTTTGAGGGTGTGTACAAACCTTAGCAGGTGTTAATACTGAGAAGACATTTTTGTTCTGGAAGAAAATGCCATCTAGAACATAAATCAGCAAACAAGCTATAACTGCTTCTGGATTCAAGACCAGTAAAGATAATTTCAGTTTGCTAGTTTATCGCTCCAAAAATCACCGTCCTTTATCAGGAAAAGACAAAAGCACATTGCCAGTTATTTGGAAGCCTAATGCTATAGCATGGGTAACTGAGATCTTCTTCACTGAGTGGCTTAATCATCACTTTATTCCTGAAGTGATGATGTACCTGTCCCTGAAAAATCTTGCATTCAAGGTTCACTTCAACATCACACAAGCCCCAACCTTCAACCTGGAACCAGTAGGGCTACAGCCACAGTCTCCTCTACTTTAGGATGAAAAACATTCTGAATTCAACTTGAAGGTAAGTAACAAATAATGTACAGTATTAATGTAATCATTTCTTAAGTAATGTACTATTTTATCTGTCTGAACCTCACTAGAGCTCACACATTTCACAGAGCATCATCATCGGCAATGTTAGGTAAGAAGCACTGTTATTTTCATGACAGTCAAAAAATTTGTTATAGCTTTCTCAGAGGGACAAACAACACAACCCTATTTTTCTCACATATTTTTCAGTCCAGAAGTCATAGAAATCATTAGAGCTCAATTTTCAGGAACATAACCCAAGTGAATTATGATCAATAAACCCTTTGACTGTTTCAGGCCCCTCTCTGAAACTGTCATTCTATGTCGCTCAATTTTTGAAAAAAAAAAAATTATTTTTTCTTATGAAATGATAGAGAATCTTTTCCCGTTGGTAATGACACCAAAAGTTCGAAATTTGGTCGAAAACTCGTGGAATTATGCTCCCGCGAAGTTAGCGGTCTCGGCGACATATGCGTATCGGCGATTTCGCCGAATTTGAGCCCAATTTTCAGCCAATTTTCCGTTGTTCCAGTTGACCAAACTCATAGCTATTCCTTTAGAACTCCTTTTTTATCTATCAGCTGAGTACAAGAAACCTCCCATTTACTAATTTGGACTACCCAATATGGTGGTCAAAATTGGCAATTTGGCCAATTTCACACAAAATAAAAAAGATGCCAATTTCAAAATAGGGTCCAGAATAAACAAGGTAGAATTCGTGGCACTAAAATAACATATGCTCTGTTCATTAGTCACATCTCTAGGCCCCTCTTATATTATTTTTGCTTTCTATTTTGATTTTTTATTCATACAAAAAAATACAAAATTTACTGTTATGCAGACGACTGCATTATTGTAAAAATGGTATAAATAATATCAGTGCACTAGTGAAAGAATATTAGACTCCCCAGTTGACGTGTATTGGACGTGTGGTTTGATTTATTTACTCTTGAACATTGGTAAAAATCGAACATTTCCGCTACTTTGAGCTCAGTTTCAAGGTCGTTTTCATCATAAAAGTAATTAAAATCATCTCTATTTCTGTAATATGTTTTCCATTTTATCACCTAAGACCATGAAAACGCGAATACAACGATAAATACTATACGAAAATACACTCAAAGTCGGCGTTTTATTCCAAAAAAACTATCAGAGTTTTTTTTTTCTCATTACGCAATGTGTGCTGCAGGATTTTTTTTTATGTGGTGCACACTGACCACCACAGACCCATTCTCTCACATGTGGGCCTACCAGCTTTCTCCCACTTGATTTGAAGCCGCTAGAATTATTGAGTATATATACGTCAGAAACATTGGCTCGTAAGACGTATTTATACGTCGAAAACAGTCAAAGGGTTAATACTGTATACACAATTTACAGTTGTATTGCAATAAATAGTGAAAATTAGGGAGCTAAAATTACAGTTTACCCAGCAGATTTTGCCCATTATTTTAAAAGTCCTTTATATCAAGGTCCATTATATCGAGGAAAAAGTCATTAGAAAAGTGAATAAAACCTTGGAGAGCCAAGTACTAGTTACTAAACAGTTCACTTTCTATCATCAAAGTCCTGCATATCAAATCTGTTAAGGTACTACAATAAGTCATGTCACAAAAATCATTCAAAAACAAAAGTGATGAGTGGATTTCATTTATGCAGACTTTGCAAAAGCTTTTGAAGGAACTTCTCACAAAAGTCTAATCCAGAAACTGCATGACATAGGAAGAATAAAAGGTCAGTTATTACAGTAGATGAAAGATTTTCTATTTGAAAGGAAAATCCAAACAATATAAGATAAAATGTCCTCGTTGAGCAGTGTCACCAGTGGTGTGTCACAAGGATCAATGTTTGCTCTCTTTCTAAAATGTGTAAATAACTTGCTACAAAGAATAAAGAACCATATGAACACGTATGCAAGTGATGCAAAATGTCCATGTGAGATAAACAATCAAAATGACTGTATCCTAATATGAAGACCTGGACAGACTGAATGAGTGCAATAAGAGATGGATAGAGGACTCATGGGGAGAAATACCATCCTCTTCTCCAGTCAGTCTTATGGCACTTCCCCGACTTATGGGCTTTCTATAGATTCCTCTCCTGGAATAGGCTTAGCCATGGCTCCTGACTTATGTTTTGGGATCCTAACTTTCTGCATCATCTCTGGAACAAGAGGCCAGAATAGTACAGCCTCTCCTCACTTAACGGCAGAGTTCCGTTCCTAAGACCACATTGGTAAACGAATTTGTTGCTAAGTGAGGAGCATACTATAATGGTGGTGGGTTTGTGTCAACCTTCTTTTATATTATTTTAATGTCACCTTTGCTGCACCATTTATAACATTTCTGGTATATTTTTAACCCTTTCAGGGTCCAAGGCCAAAATCTGAAGTCACGCACCAGTGTCCAAGAATTTTCAAAAAAAAATTTGTTATTTTTTCTTATGAAATCGTAGAGAATCTTTTTGTGAAGGTAATAAAACAAAAAGTACGAAATTTGGTGGAAAATTGACGAAATTATGCTCTCGCGAATTTTGATGTGTCAGCGATATTTACGAGTCGGCGATTTTGCCGACTTTGACTCCCATTTTAGGCCAATTACATTATTCCAATCAACCAAATTCTTAGCTATTTCACTAGTATTACTTATATTGATTGAGCACAAGAAATCGCCAAAACAACTGTTTCACCTACAAAATAAAGTGATCGGAAATTGTTAATTTGGCCAATTTAAAACAAAGTTCAAAATATTCCAATTTCAAAATAGGCTCCAGAATAAACAATGTAGGTATTCCTGGAACTAAACTAACATTTCCTCTGTTCATTAGTTACATTTTGAGGCTTTACAAATAAATTCCATTTTGATTTTTTATTCACATAATGATTTTTATTCACACCAAAAAATAGAAGATTTACTGTTATGCAATACTGTAATAATTGTATAAATATCATCACCATATTTGTGAATGTATATTAGACCCACCAGCTGACGTGTATTAGATGTGTGAGGTCGTTTGTTTACTCTTGAATATCGGCAAAAATTTAACATTTCCGCTACTTTGAGCTCAGTTTCAAGCCATTTCCAGTGCTAAAACCAATCAAAATCATCTCTATTTCTGTAATATGTCTTCCATTCTATCAAATGAGACCAAGAAATCGCAAATACAACTATAAAAAACATACGAAAAAAACACTGCAAAGTCGCTGTTTTATCGAAAAATCATGATTTCAGTTTTTTTCTCTCATTATACACAGTGTGCTGCAGGATCTGTTTTTTATGTGGTGCACACATACCACATAGATGTATTTCTCCATATCTAGGCCCAAATGTACCACTCACAGTTTATCAGAGTGAGCTGAGCTAATGGCATAGATCTACGGTTTGGACACTCACCGTAAAGCCGTAGATCTACGGGACGGACCCTGAAAGGGTTAAATGTTTTATACAACAGTGTACTGTATATTGTAATAAACAGAATAGAGGAAATTACCTCTAATATACGTACATTATTTAGGTATGCTGGCTGGCTGGCTGAGCTTGGCTGGCTGGCTTGGCTGGCTGAGCTTGGTTGGCTGAGCTTGGCTGGCTGAGCTTGGCTGGCTGAGCTTGGCTGGCTGGCTGAGCTTGGCTGGCTGGCTGGCTGAGCTTGGCTGGCTGGCTGGCTGAGCTTGGCTGGCTGGCTGGCTTCCTGGCTGGCTTGCTGGCTGGATGAGCTTGGCTGGCAGCAGTAGTAGTCTTACTGTCTACAGTATGTCATTGATGTCAGCTAGGCTTGTATACCTTGTACATGTACTTGTAGAAATATATATTATTATTATTATTATCTGTGTGTTTGCAAGGAATCCTACTATTCAACTCACAATGACAGACCTGTATACAGATCATAATATATTTAACTCCAGTGTAAAAATTTTACCACTAAATATGTGAGCCTGAATCTTTATTATCAGAGACAAACAGAGGCAGTGGAGATGTCATGTCTGAGGGCAATGTGTGGTGTGAATATAATGCAGAGAATTCGTAGTTTGGAAGTTAGGAGGAGGTGCGGGATTACCAAAACTGTTGTCCAGAGGGCTGAGGAAGGGTTGTTGAGGTGGTTCGGACATGTAGAGAGAATGGAGCGAAACAGAATGACTTCAAGAGTGTATCAGTCTGTAGTGGAAGGAAGGCGGGGTAAGGGTCGGCCTAGGAAAGGTTGGAGGGAGGGGGGTAAAGGAGGTTTTGTGTGCGAGGGGCTTGGACTTCCAGCAGGCATGCATGAGCGTGTTTGATAGGAGTGATGGAGACAAATGGTTTTTAATACTTGACGTGCTGTTGGAGTGTGAGCAAAGTAACATTTTATGAAGGGATTCAGGGAAACCGGCAGGCCGGACTTGAGTCCTGGAGATGGGAAGTACAGTGCCTGCACTCTGAAGGAGGGGTGTTAATGTTGCAGTTTAAAAACTGTAGTGTAAAGCCACCCTTCTGGCAAGACAGTGATGGAGTGAATGATGGTGAAAGTTTTTCTTTTTCGGGCCACCCTGCCTTGGTGGGAATCGGCCAGTGTGATAATAAAAAAAAAAACAAACAATAAAATATCCAGGAGGGTGAAAAATAAAATAACAACTTATTTAAATGTTAAATATGTGTTAATGTGCTAGTTTGCCCTCCTTGTACTTCCCAAATTAAAGACTGTTTATGTAAGCAGTCAGTCAGTTATTGCCCTTCTAGTCTTAAGCTAGGTTCAAGTTTGTCCAAAATGCTCTACATAACAATGGGCTTTTGTTACAAAAAACGCGATTCTAAAAGCTTAGAGATCTCCAGTGAATACTAGAAAGGACTGCCCTTCTAGCATCCAGCCTGTTACTGGGTTTTCGTAACAAGTAGTCAGTATCCTTGTCCAATTATCCATTAAAATTCAGTATTATTCAATAGTGCTTCAGGATTACAACTGGTAGGCTACTAACTAGAGAAATTAAAATTTAATAAATTTATTAACCCTTTCAGGTCCGTCCCGTAGATTTTACGGCTTTACGGTGAGTGTCCAAACCGTAGATCTACGCCATGAGCTCAGCTCACTCTGATAAACTGTGGGTGGTACATTTGGGCCTAAAATATGAGAGAATACATCTATGTGGTATGTGTGCACCACATAAAACAGATCCTGCAGCAGACTGTGTATAATGAGAGAAAAAAACTGAAATCATGATTTTTCGATTAAAACAGCAACTTTGCAGTGTTTTTCGTATGTTTTTTATAGTTGTATTTTCGATTTCTTGGTCTCATTTGATAGAATGGAAGACATATTACAGAAATAGAGATGATTTTTTATGGTTTTAGCACTGGAAATGGCTTGAAACTGTGCTCAAAGTAGCGGGAAATGTTAAATTTTGCCGATATTCAAGAGTTAAACAAACGACCTCACACATCTAATACACGTCAGCTGGGGGTCTAATATACATTCACAAATATGGTGAAGATATTTATACATTATTACAGTATTGCATAACAGTAAATCTTCTATTTTTTGGTGTGAATAAAAATTCATTATGTGAATAAAAAATCAAAATGGAATTTATTTGTAAAGCCTCAAAAAATAACTAACGAACAGAGGAAAAGTTTAGTTTAGTGCCAGGAAATGCCTACATTGTTTATTCTGGACCCTATTTTGAAATTGAAATATTTGACTTTGTGTTAAATTGGCCAAATTGACAATTTCCGATCACTTTATTTTGTAGTTGAAACAGTTGACTTGGCGATTTCTTTTGCTCAATCGATAGAATAGAAGTAATACTAGTGAAATAGCTAAGAATTTGGTTGATTGGAATAAGTAATTGGCCTAAAATGGGAGTCAAAGTCGGCAAAATCGCCGATTCGTAAATATCGCTGACACATCAAAATTCGCGAGAGCATAATTTCGTCAATTTTCCACCAAATTTCGTACTTTTGTTTTATTACCTTCACAAAAAGATTCTCTACGATTTCATAAGAAAAAATAAAAAATTTTTTTTTTTGAAAATTCTTGGACACTGGTGCGTGACTCCAGATTTGGGCCTTGGACCCTGAAAGGGTTAAGTCTAGAGGTATATTATCAAATTAAATTAAATTAAATTAATCACAGTAATCAAAATAAAATCAATCTCTCGAGTTCAATATTATTGTGCTGAAAGCACATATCACATTTATAATTCTTAAGTACCGTCTGGTACATAAACATTTAATAAGATATTACAAATATGTACAAGTAAGTGTGTATGTGTGTAAGTGCTCTAAGTAGTTCTCTGTCTCACGACTCGAATAGACTTAAACAAGTGACTGACAAAATCCTCAAATAAACTAACTTCTTGACCGACTGGCAACCAGAACAGTCTGCTTGAACAATGAAAAGAATGCTAAGCCCAATAGCCATATAACAAGCGACTGCGACACAATCAGGATCAAGGAGATAATATAACGACACTAAGTAGGGACCATCAGCAGATCCTCCACAAAAGTTACAAAACTCCCATACTACTGAATCTAAGTTCAGCATAGGAAAAACCCTGACTGTGACAATACACAGAAACCAGTACAAAATTAGGTCAGAAGCTATAGCTAAGGACCTGAGATGCTCAGAGTGTCTATGTGACACACAACCTCAGTACAACGTCGAAAATCACGAAGTCTATACAATGTTCTGTGAACAGAGTTCTACAGAACTAACAAGAATAATGAGACAGACAATCTGTCCAACCACCAAGCGAGTCTAGAGCAGACTGAATACTTCACGAGAGGTGAGGACAACCCCCCCCCTCGATCACGTGATAGCCCCGTGGGCAGCAGTCACCCAGCGAGAAGCCGGCAATATAACGAGCAAGGAGCGATAATTACAGTAGTTTGACAATCAAGACTTGAACTGAGCACATATTATGTAACATCCTAACAACATAAGTCAAATAATAATATGAAGTCATACATTTACGATTTAGCTATTATCGCAAATATAAGCAATATAAAATTAAATGAAAACATAATAATTATATTATATATATATATATACATAATCATTGTAACCCATTCAGGGGTTGCAACACCCCCCCCCCCCCAACACGACAGACGGTCACACTAGGAGTTGCATTAATGTCTTTCGCATTATTACTGATTACTCATATCAATACAATTCAATATAAATATTAATCAAAGTCTCTCTTGTGCCAAGCACCTCTACAATTTCACAGCGTCCGTCACTAGAATATGCCCCTAGTACTAGGGCAGTACACAGTATCGTATCTCTGCATACTCGTGGTTATATACATCAGTGTAGAGACAGGATAGCGCTGACAAGGAGGGCACGTTGAGGCTCGATCATAGTAGAGGAGACTGCATTCCACTCTTAAGTAGTGGTTGTGGAATGCGAGGCAGTACGAACATCTGAGTATGAAACAGCTTAATGTGTGTAGTGAGGGGGGGGTCTGCGACAGCACAGTGTTGCGTCACGCAGTACATCACCCGCACCACACTACTCACTCAACACTCAGCTTGTCTCCTCCTCACACAACAATACTGTGAATACATAAATATAATAATTAGACATGACATGAGTATATACATGTATAGTTAATATGGGCTGGAGGGATTAAGTTACTTTACTGAATTTGACATAGCAAGTAACAAAAGGTATTTGGGCATAAAATTATGTTAATTTAATGTAACTGATAATTATTAAGGACGAGACAGAGCGTCAGCAATTACATTATAATGACCACTTATGTGTTTTATACTAATAGAATAAGGTTGGATTCTGAGGGCCCACCTCGTGATCCTAGCATTTTTACTTTTCATAGTGTTTATGTAGGTGAGTGGATTGTGGTCTGAAAAAACGTTAATTTTAAATGGGGAAGTGCCCAAATACACGTTAAAATGTTCTAAGGACACCACAAGAGCTAGAGCCTCTTTCTCAATAGTGGCATAATTTTTCTGGTGTCGTTTAAGTTTAGATGAATAGTAACATATAGGATGGAGAATATCAGTGGATGTTGACTGTTGGAGCAGCACAGCGCCCACTGCATAACCACTCGCATCTATATGTAAAAAGAAGGGAAGATTGAAATTAGGACTCTTCAACACAGGAGCAGAGGATAGCAAGCGCTTCAACCTTTTGAACGAGTCTGAACAATCACTAGTCCAGATGAACTGAACTTTGCTACTAATGAACATAGTGAGAGGTGTAGGTGGATTGTGCGCTGCTGGCTTGCCTGTCACTTGACGCACGTGGCAACGTCGCACATGATCAGCTACTGTTTCCTTTATCTTTGGCCAAGTAAAATGTTTTGCCAGTTTACCGAGTGTCTTCTTGACACCCAAATGTCCTCCTATGGGACTATTGTGAGCAAAATCAATGGCTTGTTCACGAAATGTAACTGGTAACACTACGAAATGCTTGACTGTGGTGGAAACACTATCAGCTGACAACTTACATGTATTTTTCTCCATCAGTACACCGTTACTATAATAGTAACAATTATCGAGATCCTTTGCTTTATTCTCAGTAACTGCTATATCTCTCAGTTTTTCCAGTGACTGATCAACAAACTGATCCTTGATTAAATCATCATGAGTTAGAAATTTAACATCAGGTGTGTCCTGACTAGGTTGATGACCGGGAGGAGTCAGTGTTAATGATCCGGGGTGCAGAGCGTCACTAAACATATTCAACCCCAAATCATTGTCATCCACTAACTCAACAGGAGACAAGGATGGTTGTTGAATCTTTGACATAGCTCTAGTAATTGCGCTGAGAGGAAATAAAATAGGTTTCTCTCTACAAGCTTCAATGGCATAATTATCATCAGTGTTATTATCAATCACAAGTGGTTCTTTACATATACCAGCATGAAGGATATCGTTCCCTATCAACAAGTCCACTGACCTGATGGGAAATACACCTCTGGATATATCCACTGAAATATAACCAGTATAATAGCTTGTTTCAATATAAACTTTGTGCAGAGGCACTTTTATAACAGCCCCTCCATAGGCTTCTAACAATACATCTATCTTGCAATAGGTATCGTCAGTTATGGGCAGTACATCTTCTCTTAATAACGTGAGATAACTGCCAGTGTCTCTGAAAGAAATTATCTCAGATGTGATTCGTCAAATCCTACTTTATCTCTCGAAAAGTAAGGACTCATCGCTGAACGAATCTTTTCATCAGATACACTTTCTGACGCTAGTCATCTATCTTGAGTAACATTATCTAAAACAGTAGGATAAGAGGAATTGCTAGGATTTTGGTGCCTTTGTTGCTCGGAAGAGGATACGACTTGAGTGGGGGCGCCAGCCGCACGACTGTATCTTGTATCTCTTTCTAACTTATAGCAATACTCTCTAGTATGTCCTTTTCTGTTACAATAGGTACATTTAACTTTCTTCTTCTCGATATCAGATTTCTGTCTAGCCACAGAGACAGATTCAGGATTGTGAGTTTTCCTGGTAAAGGTACGGGAAGTTACAGTAGCAGGTACATCAGGCCGGCAATGAGCAGCTGATTTAGGTTGCCAACTTCTAGGACAATTTTTAGTTACCTTGTTTCTCTGTGTTTTAGTACGTACAAGTTTGTGAGAAATCTCATAATTGTCTGCTAATGCTGCAGTTTCCAGAATATCCGAGGTAGTATGATCGATCAGATATTCTTGTATGTCAGCAGACATACAGTTGTTAAACTCTTCGTGTAGTAACAACTGAACAAGACTGTCGTAGTTGTTACATTTAGCAGCTCTAGACCATCTCTCAAATGCAACTTTTTTCTCACGAGCAAACTCTACACAAGTTTGATCTTGTCGTTGTTGTAACGCATGAAATGCTCTTTGATAACTTACAGGTAACAAGTTATACGTCTCTAGAATTGTTTGTTTGACAGCGTCATAACTAATGTACTTGGTAAATGGCAAAGCTGCAGTACAGGTTTGAGCTCTTCCCGTCAAAGCAGTATGCAACAATGTTGCCCAGTGCTTACGTGGCCAATTCATAGCACGTGCCTGGTTCTCAAACACATCAAAATAGGTGTCTAAGTCACTTTCAAAAAACTTAGGAACCATAGAGGCAGCTTTCTGCACATTAAATGTGTCCTGTGATCTATCAGTCTGTTGTCTTCCAAGACGAACATTTTCTCTCTGGAAATCTTCTTCGTTCAATTTCCTCTGTGCCTCTATTTGTGCAGTCTGCAACATAAGGAGGCGTTCAAACCTCTCAAACTGTTCCTGAGAGATAGGACCAGTAGGTAATGGAGGAGTAGGGAAATTAACATGTCTTTCTGGACTGTCCTTAGGTCGGACACCTCGTCCAGCCGTCTCTAGAGTGTCTAGATCTGGTCTAGGATAAGTAGATACAGGTGTAGCATACACAGTACTAGCATGAGGCTTAGTCATACCAACTATACTCTGTACTAATGTGTCAGTGAGGGAAGGCGTGAGCGAGAACTGAGCTACACTAGGCTCGGACACTAGGCTCACTTCTGCCTTAGTTGCTCTTTCTTCAACTTCAAATAGAGCCATACTTCCTAATTGTGACACTAGGCTTTCAGAATCTGAATCATAATCAGACATGTCTGTATGAGCAGGAAACAATATATCTTTAATTAATGCTCTGACAGTTTCTGCGGTGTAATTCCTGTTATACGTCACACCGAGATACTTGGCTACTTGCCAACACGTCTAAAGTTTTAATGTACTTAACTCAGACAAAGTCAGAGTATCAATTAACTGTTTCACTTTGGCATACATCACAAAATAATTGTACTACGAGAGAGTGATTATGGGAAACTATAATCCTAATAGGAATTTTAGTGTTGGTTGTCTTAGAGCTAGAACTCATAAACAGTATTTCCATCTCCTTGGATCAAGAGACTCAGTCAGGTACATACATCCACCTGGTATGTTGTACAAGACTAAACTCAAAGTCTTCAGATTAGGAAAGTACTAAGTGTTTGATCATAGATTTACTAGTATGTCAAACTGGACAATTTCTCCAACACCTTGGATCAAGAGCATCCCGGACAGGCCCCCATTTGTTACAAAAAACGCGATTCTAAAAGCTTAGAGATCTCCAGTGAATACTAGAAAGGACTGCCCTTCTAGCATCCAGCCTGTTACTGGGTTTTCGTAACAAGTAGTCAGTATCCTTGTCCAATTATCCATTAAAATTCAGTATTATTCAATAGTGCTTCAGGATTACAACTGGTAGGCTACTAACTAGAGAAATTAAAATTTAATAAATTTATTAAGTCTAGAGGTATATTATCAAATTAAATTAAATTAAATTAATCACAGTAATCAAAATAAAATCAATCTCTCGAGTTCAATATTATTGTGCTGAAAGCACATATCACATTTATAATTCTTAAGTACCGTTTGGTACATTAACATTTAATAAGATATTACAAATACATGTACAAGTAAGTGTGTATGTGTGTAAGTGCTCTAAGTAGTTCTCTGTCTCACGACTCGAATAGACAAACAAGTGACTGACAAAGTCCTCAAATAAACTAACTTCTTGACTGACTGGCAACCAGAACAGTCTGCTTGAACAATGAAAAGAATGCTAAGCCCAATAGCCATATAACAAGCGACTGCGACACAATCAGGATCAAGGAGATAATATAACGACACTAAGTAGGGACCATCAGCAGATCCTCCACAAAAGTTACAAAACTCCCATACTACTGAATCTAAGTTCAGCATAGGAAAAACCCTGACTGTGACAATACACAGAAACCAGTACAAAATTAGGTCAGAAGCTATAGCTAAGGACCTGAGATGCTCAGAGTGTCTATGTGACACACAACCTCAGTACAACGTCGAAAATCACGAAGTCTATACAATGTTCTGTGAACAGAGTTCTACAGAACTAACAAGAATAATGAGACAGACAATCTGTCCAACCACCAAGTGAGTCTAGAGCAGACTGAATACTTCACGAGAGGTGAGGACACCCCCCCCCTCGATCACGTGATAGCCCCGTGGGCAGCAGTCACCCAGCGAGAAGCCGGCAATATAACGAGCAAGGAGCGATAATTACAGTAGTTTGACAATCAAGACTTGAACTGAGCACATATTATGTAACATCCTAACAACATAAGTCAAATAATAATATAAAGTCATACATTTACGATTTAGCTATTATCGCAAATATAAGCAATATAAAATTAAATGAAAACATAATAATTATATTATACAGTATATATATATATACATAATCATTGTAACCCATTCAGGGGTTGCAATACTTTCTGCGTGCACACCTAAATGTCACCCAACTCTGTAGAAACATTGTATCATGCTGAAATAAAAGGAGGAGGAGGAGCAGGAGGAGGAGCAGCAGCAGCAGCAGGAGGAGCAGGAGGAGGAGGTGCAGGAGGAGCAGGAGGAGCAGCAGCAGCAGTAGTAGTTGTTTGTTTGTTGTTGTTGTTGTTGTTTAATAAATCCATAATGATCACAATTCATAGTAGTGATCTTACTCACTGGTCAGATGATATGCCTATTAATTGTATTTGCAAGTTACAATTAGTAAGTGAAATATCTGTACATTTTGTACATTGTGGTACTTCAACACAAACATAGTGGTACATATAGACATAAATTATACATGATCCAAGCATCTGCAACACCCTAAATGGTCTAAGACAGATGCAGTGCTGTAAACATTGAGAGTAAGCATATCTCAGCAGCAACAACTGTCAAACACCTTAAGGTGGACACAGCAAGGTCATAGTACAGGTCGGCAATCAGTAATCCAGCAATCAGTAATTCAGCAATCAGTAATCCAGCACTAATTTTGGCTAGCATAATTTCAAATTTCCGAGGTCGTCACACCTACCTGCCGCTGGCACTACTTGCTGCATAAGTCTTTCCAATTTCCTTTTCTCCATTTATTGTTATAACTTGCTCACTTTTAGCCCTAGCTATGGTTCCAATAAATAAAAGAAATGCTTCTTGTTGTGTAAAGCACATACACCATACATTGTCCATAAAAGATAAAGTGGCTTTGAAGCCACTGTCAGTCACCATGAGCTCAACTCACTCAGATAAGCTGTGACTGGTAAATTTGGGCCTACATATGAGATAATAGGTCTGTATGGTAAGTGTGCACTCTATAAAAAAAAAAAAACTCTTACAGCATGCAGTGCATACTGAGAAAAAAAATACTACCATGTTTGTGGTGTAAAAAGTGATTGTGCAGTGTATTTTCATATGGTTTTTATGGTTGTATTTTCAATTTTATGGTTTCATTTGATAGAATGGAAGATGTACTACAGAAATAGATATGATTTTGATTGATTTCACAATGGAAAGTACTTTGAAATTGAGCAGAAAGTAGCAGAAATGTTCAATATTTGCTGATGTTCAAGAGCAAACAAATGACATCACCGTCCAATACGTGTCCAACTAGCCAGTCTAATATGTAGTCACAAATAGGTTGACATTATTTATACAGTTATTACAATAATGCAGTAGTCTGCATAACAGTAAATCTTCTATTTTGTGTGAATAAAAATTCAAAATGGATAGCAAGCATAATATAAGAGGAGCTGGAGACAAATAATGAAAAAAAAAAAATGTTATTTTAGTGCCATGAATGTCTGCATTGTTTGTTCTGGACCCTGTTTTGAAATTGGCATCTCTGGAAATTTGTTTGAAATTGGCCAAAATATTGATTTCTGGCCACTTTATTGGGTAGTTAAAATAGATAAATGAGCAGTTTCTTGTACTCAGTGACAGAATAGAAGATATACTAGTGAAACAGCTGAGAGTTTGGTAGACTGGAACAATGGAATGGGCCAAAAATAGGGCATAAAGTGGGTGAAATGCCAATGTGTAAATATCGCCATTGGGTAGGTATTCTAACCT
>NW_026464220.1:0-13696 GCF_026875155.1 Cherax quadricarinatus
AGGGCAAAGTGTTTGTCACATAGCGATTTTTAATCAAGGCATAATAGCCACAGAGACAGAAAATTAAACATCTTTCCTTGAAGAACTGAATGCAGAATTCAATGACCTATCACAACACAAGGTAAGCGAGTGCTGGGACAATGATCCACCGTTACTTTGCTCTTCGTAAAGATATTCTTTCACTTCTTCAAAATGAACAGCTGAGAAATACACAGGTGTACCAAACTTAGCTACAAGATAAAGACATTCTTTGCACCCTAGCATTCCTAACAGCTATTACGCAGGGTACTATAGAAATATATATGTATATATATATATATATATATATATATTATATATATAATATATATATATATATATATATATATATATATATATATATATATGCAAAATAACCACTCTGAAAGAATAAGAGAAATTCCAAGCGCTTTCGTGACTACTCACATTATCAAGGAACTATCCTTGATAATGTGAGTAGTCACGAAAGCGCTTGGAATTTCTCTATTCTTTCAGAGTGGTTATTTTGCATATTCTGAAATCACCTGTTTACTGTGATCTTATTGCATATAAAATATATATATATATATATATATAATATATATATATATATTATATATATATATATATATATATATATATATATATATATAATATATATTTCCTTTAAGGCCCTAGTGTGTGCAGGTGCCTGTATAGTGGTAAGTAAAGATAAAAATTGTTTACCCTGCAGACAACGAGGCCGGCAACTGGGGTTTTTCTTTTTGCAACCACTAGTAGTAGTGTGCTAGTGAGGTAATGTGTACTGGTGTTTGGTGATTTTTATTTATGCAGAGAACAGGTTGTATGTTGTATATGTTAGGTTTAATATTGAGTTATATTTTTGTGTAAGTTAGTTTTTGTTCGCTTCCTGATAATAAATAATACTTTTTTATGAAGGGACAAGTTTGGCCCTAGATTAGTTAATTTTGTTTAATATTTTACATGCCCTTAAATAGGCTTTAACCCCTAGGGACCAGCATTTATTTTTTATGTAACGTAATAAATGCGTTACATGGAGGCCATATCCGGGAGAATTATCAAATTTAGAATGATAATTCACGTTTGAAAACCTGGAGAGTCAATGTTTAAATGAAGGAGTTATTATAAAATACTAATAGTAATAAATTGCCTTTTTTCAGGTGTAGTTATTAAACAATTATTTGCTGCCTGATTTTTGTGTGTGCACATTTAATGATTAAGTGAGTTATTTAATAATAAAATTTTCTATAAATAAGAGAAAATGAGAGCTACAAATCTTTGGTGTTAAATAAAGAGATTTTTATTTTATTTTATACAAAAGACAGGTAACAGGGTAGACATATTTAATGTGGATCAAGAAATTAGGTTCGTTCCTAAATTTTATGGAAAAACATCATGATATTTTTTCTATTGTTTGAGAAAATAGCAAAATCCCAGAAGTGGCCAGACGGTAACTGAGATGAAGGATGTTGTGTCACTGGCTTATTAGATATTACCAGAGAGGTTTAGGCAGAAGTTTAGAAATGGTGCCGCTCCTAGATGTTGTAGGTGATTATGAAGTGTATGACTTTAATTTTACTAAGGATCCATACACAAATAATCCGCACATAGAAGAGAGGAGCTTACGACGGCGTTTCGGTCCTACTTGGACCATTTACAAAGTTAGAGTGACTTTTTAAATGGTCCAAGTCGTAAGCTCCTCTCTTCTATGTGCTGGTGATTTTTGTATTGTTCCAGTCACGGCACTGTGCATTTTTTTTGTTGTTATTTACTAGAGGATCTTTTAAACAGTGAACCTTCTGACCTTACGGCATATCTAAGGAAAATTATAATAATTTTAACCATGCTATAGAGTTGGGTGAAAATTTTTTAGCCAACCAAAAATTTGGAAGTATTTATCATCCAGACCATATTAATAATAATTTTTCTCCATCAACTTGAAGGAGTAAGAAATTTCACAAGTTTAAGTCAAAATTGTTCCAACCTCATAATCCAAAAAGTTTTTCAGCCAACTGATCACAAGAATCATGATTCCCAGGGATTTTTTTTTAGTCGTGTATAGTAAAATGCATCAACATAGGTGTTTGGCCAACACTGAGATGTGATGGTGCATTTTTCTAGTAAGTTGTTAGTTAGTTAGTTAAAGATTAGCCGGTATTCTCCCGGCCCGGGCCTTTTCCAAGTGGTGGCCCGGCCTTGGCTCCCTCTTTAGGGAGTGTCTGAGACCTAAGTCTCCCATGGGAGGAGGCACAAGTACCTCCTCATCTTTGGGACTAACTGTCCCCAGGCCTAGCCACAAGCTAGGCCTCTCTGGTCTGCCATCCCCGCCCCAAGGGGGCAAATGGGAATGACAGTCTTATGAGCTAAAGGCTCGGGCTCAGGCACCTACCCTACCCTAGAAGGGCTGGGCATGGTGTCGATGCTAGTAAGTTGAAGAGTACAGCTGTGAAGTATAATTGTGGATCATCTGGCGTAAAACCTGATCACTTTTACGTTAAACGAGTTTCATACTTGTGCGGTTAACTGCTCTCGTTGTAGGAATTATGTATGTTTTAAACTGATGTTAATTTTGCTTTTCTGTGTAAAAGAAAACTGCACCAATTGAGTGCTTGATGCAATTTTCTTAATTCTAGAGAATTTTGTGTTTCCCCAGACCTTAGGTTTCGGATATAACTGCGGATATCACTTCCCCGCACACCATCTCAGCAGTTTTTCCCTCTTTTTCGTGGGTTATCGCGGTTTTGTTACGTGCTGGAAGCACGAACGTGTGCCATTGAACCTATAAAGTATATTTCTACAGCACTGGAAACTCATCTGGTAAATAACAACAACCTATGTTGTCCAGACTCCGAGGGGAGACAAAACTGCCGTGTGCAAATAAATAAAAACAAAATATTTTTTTTTGCGAGAGGAAAGAATGTATAGTTAAGATGCCTCATTAAATATGATGAAATTAAGAGGGAAGATTTTTGACAGTGTTTTGAATTGATGTAAAAATAGTTGCCAGCAACCACAAGATTCTGCTAAACAAGTCAATATATTTAAAAGTTTCTTCAAATTTTCTAAGCTATCCTACGAAAAATTAGTGATGCTATAGAGTACAAATTTATGGAAATACGAAAATCTAAGACTTTAACAATATTACGAGGTCGCCGGTGAGACTTGAGGAAATAAGAGGAGTAAAGTTACGGAACTTTGTAATATTGTAGAGTTGCAGAGGTCACAATATACTCAACAGAAAGTCAATACTTCTCCAGTAAACTTTCTACTCCAGTTGCTATACCTTAGCTAAACAGTCATACCATGGTCATTAGTGTGGTGGAGTTAGGAACAAAGTGAGAAAAATTAAATACAGTGATATAGTAAGGACCATGTCAGGCCGTTCATCATCAGTAGGAGCTGCCAGAAGTCACCCGTCTCACCAACACGCAAGTTATACTTTTTGTGTCAAACTCAGCACATATTACTCTGTTAAATAATATTTCAGAAGTCCTTTCACGAGCTAGTCCAAATCACCGACCAGATTCGTTCAAAAATAAGAGATCCACTGACGGAGGAAGACTGGAGCTCTAGTGTTGGGGAAACAGGTGTAGACAAGGACATACAAACCCCTAAGGTACAAACTAGCAATACCACTGGAGATACTAAACAAGGAATGATACCCCAAGGAGTAGTGAAGATAAAATACCAGAAAATACTGGTGAATTCACCATTGTTATTACAAGTGCTGAAGACAATAAGTAGACACAACAAGACGCACCAGTAAGGAATGCAGCCACGATAAACCAAGACAAACAGAAATCTATGCCTTAGGTATCTGCAGGCATGGAATATCTGGAAAAACAGGTGGGACATGCAACTTTGACCACTCCAGAAAATGCCGTGCCCACATAACAGCAGGAGAATGCAGACTTTCTTCCACGGTGCCCCATGGCCTGGTGGCTAAAGCTCCTGCTTCATACGGCGAGGGTCCGGGTTCGAGTCGAGGGTAGAAACATTGGGCGTGTTTCTTTACACCGGTTGTCTATGTTTCCAATCAGTAAAATGGGTATCTGGGTGTTAGTCGATTGGTGTGGGTCGCAACCTGGGACAAAACTGACCTAATTTGCCTGAAACGCTCTGCATAACAAGCTAGGCCGTATACCTTGTGCATGTACTTGTAGAAATAAAGATATATTATAAAAAATAAATGATCAAATAACCGGATTCAAAAGCTGACAGAGATTTTTAGGAGCCCTTAACACCCAACCAGATTCGTTGAAAAATAAGTGATCCTCTATACGGATTCATAAGCTGACCGGGTTTTTAGGCGCCCTTATCAAGCACTCAAACAACAATTAATGCTAGCCGTGGTAAGATACACATACAAATAGATTGATCTATACTTTAAGGAGGTTATTAGTTGAATATGCAGTATAACAACCAAAAACTTCATCATGAAACTCTGTGTAGTCTGCACCCAGAGCAACAAATGGGCTTCTGCGTGTATTACGTGCAACTTCTGTGGGAAATGGTCCCATGCATCGTGTACAGACATTCAGGTATCGTCCACTAGAGATATTAAACCAGGTAAGCGTTTTTGGGTAAGCCCAAATGAGAACCAAATGTGGAAAAAATCATTATCTGTATTAAAAGACAGAAACATCAAAACAGCTTTCATAGAAAACCTAACAGCATTGCATAACGGATAGGAAAATAAATAAACTGAGTCATATGGTGCTATCACCCCTGGTGCAAGGGCTGTCCTGGTAGACAGTACCTGTAATAATACAGAAATGAAAGTTGGCGGCACAAAGGAAGACAGGAGCTCTAGTGCTGGGGAAACAGTTGTAGACAAGGGCATGCAAATTCCAAAGTTAAAAACTAGCAATACCACTGGTGACAGTAAACAAGGGGATGCCCCATGGAATAGTGAAGATAAAATACCAGAAAATACTGGTGAAGGCACAATTGTTAGTACAAGTGCTGAAGACAGTAAGGAGATAGAAAAACACGCACCAGTAGGGAATGCAGCCACGAAAACCAAGGCAAACAGAAATCAAACCTATGCAAATTCTATGCCTTAGGTATCTGCAGACGTGGAATATCTAAAAAAAGAGGTGGGACGTGCAACTTTGACCACTCCAAAAAATGCTGTGCCCACATGACAGCAGGAGAATGTCATCTTTCTTCCTATAAGTTTTTCCACCCTGAAATGTGTTGCTCTTCTGTTCAGGAAAGATAATGCTTTAAGTTATATTGTCAGGCACACCACCTAAAGGGATCAAGAAGATATAGAACATCCAGACCATGGGAAAACCTGGTTAGCCACAACCACTCCAGAGAGGGAGTTTTTTTTTTAGTGTTAGTAAGAAGGAAAAACTGGCAGGAAATGACAGAAATATTACACCAACTCCGATCATTTCTGGAGTGGAGTTATAGTCAGTGGCCTCCGCTCCAAAACAGCAGATATTAGTGCCAGGATAAAAAAAAACCTTCCCCCACATACCATCAATATGACGACATCCATCTTTGTAAATACACGGGGTTTAAAGCCAGCAATGAACGACAAAATACCTCTCATCCGTGGACTGCTTTCAGAATCAAAAGCAATGTTCTTGGTTTTCACAGAGATCCACTTAGAGAATCATTTGACCATGAAATATGGATCCTGGGTTATAACCTATACAGATGCGACAGAGTGAACAAGCAAAAAGGGGGGATTGGCCTGTACGTCACAGAGTCACTGGTATGCTCGGAACTACTATACAACACAAATAATGGCGTTGATGCTTTGACAGTAAAGATCGAGAACTGAAACATTCTCATTGTGGTTGTATACAGTGGCAGATGCACCTTTCCAACAATTCGAGGAACAGCCTTTGAAAATCGACAACTCTCTGGAAAAATCTTCCAGCCCCTGCTCCAAAAATCTTGCTCCTGGGGGATTTCAACCTAAGGCACCTAAAACTGAGGAATGTAGCAAATAATGTTGTAGAAGAGCTAACCCCAGGAAACAACCCAGATGAAAACTTGCACACACACTAGCTGTTAAATCTCTGCACCAAATTTACCAAAAGCCATCAAATAATAGAGCCAACAAGACTGGAGAATACACTGGACCTCATCTTCATTAACAACGATGATCTGATGCGAAATTTACCTGGAGTTTACATGGAGAGAGTTCCGGGGGTTAACGCCCCCATGACCCGGTCTGTGACCAGGCCTCCTGGTGGATCAGAGCCTGATCAACCAGGCTGTTACTGCTGGTTCCATGCAATCCAATGTACGAGCCACAGCCCGGCTGGTCAGGTACCGACTTTAGGTGCTTGTCCAGTGCCAGCTTGAAGACTGTCAGAGGTCTATTGGTAATCCCCCTTTTATATGCTGGGAGGCAGTTGAACAGTCTCGGGTTCCTGACACTTATTGTGTTGTCTCTTAACGTGCTAGTGACACCCCTGCTTTTCATAGGGGGGATGTTGCATCGTCTGCCGAGTCTTTTGCTTTCGTTGTGAGTGATTTTCGTGTGCAAGTTCGGTACTAGTCCCTCTAGGATTTTCCAGGTGTATATAATCATGTATCTCTCCCGCCTGCGTTCCAGGGAATACAGGTTCAGGAATTTCAAGCGCTCCCAGTAATTGAGGTGTTTTATCTCCGTTATGCGCGCCGTGAAGGTTCTCTGTACATTTTCTAGGCCAGCAATTTCACCTGCCTTGAAAGGTGCTGTTAGTGTGCAGCAATATTCCAGCCTAGATAGAACAAGCGACCTGAAGAGTGTCATCATGGGCTTGGCATCCCTAGTTTTGAAGGTTCTCATTATCCATTCTGTCATTTTTCTAGCAGATGCGATTGATACAATGTTATGGTCCTTGAAGGTGAGATCTTCCGACATGATCACTCCCAGGTCTTTGACGTTGGCTTTTCGCTCTAATTCGTGGTCCTAATTTGTTTTGTACTCTGATGAAGTTTTAATTATTACCATATCAAAAACAATATACTCAGATCACAATATAATAGAGGTTCAGACATGTATGTGCAGAGCCCCAGACCAACAAAATGTGATCAGCGAGGGGGAGCCTTCACCAATTTCAACTTCAGTAACAAAAACATTCGGTTGGACCAAGTAAACCAGGTCCTAAATGAAAAAAGCTGGAAAGATATCCTAAGCAACTTGGATCGAAACCTATGTCTAGAAAAAAATAACTCTGGCCCTCGAGGTATGCTCAAGGAATATTCCTTTAAGAAAAGGGAAAAGAAATTGTAAACTAGAATGAAAGAGGTGCTCCCTATACAGGCAAAGGCGAAGAATAACAGAGCAGCTAAAAGAGGACAATATATCTATAATACGAAGGGAGGCACTGGTCAGAAAAACAGCAAACATCGAAGTTAAGCTAAAGAAATCTTACAGGTGACAAGGAATGCGGGAAGAACTAAAAACCATAAATGAAATCGAAAGAAACAAAATGTTTATTTTCTATGGCAATTCTAAGTCGAGAACAATGTCCAATATTGGGCCCCTACTTAGACCAGATGGGTATTACACAAATGACAGCAAGGAAATGAGTGAGCTACTCAAGTCCCAGAATGACTCAGATTTAGTGAGCCACTAGCCAGAGTAAAAGTCGAAGACCTAAATGAATTTTTCATGAGCAAGACTCGGAATTTGGTAGATTCAAACCTGATATTATCCAAACACCACATGACTTCGAAAAGGCAATAAATGACATACCAATGAAATCTGCTCAAGGCCAAGACTCCTGTGTTCACCAAGAACTGCAAGAAGTCCCTGTCATGTGCCTTCAGCATTCTGTGGAGAGGGAACATGGACACAGGGGTCATCTCGCAGCTGCTAAAAATAAGACATAGCCCCAGTCGACGAAGGGAGCAGCAAAGCAATAGCAAAGATCTACAGACCGATAGTGCTAACATCCCATATCATCAGTTACACAACCCAGGGCAACATGAGTTTAGAGCAGGTAGCTCCTGCCTGTCCCAACTGCTAGACCACTATGATAAGGTCCTGGATGCTCTAGAAGACAAACAAAATGCAGATGTAGTATACACAGACTTTGTGAAAGCCTTTGACCAATGTGACCATGGTGTAACAGCGCACAAAATGTGTAATAATGGAATAACAGGAAAAGTTGGTAGATGGATCTATAATTTCCTAACAAACGGAACACAAAGGATAGTAGTAGACCGAGTAATGTCTGAGGCACCTACTGTGAAAAGCTCTGTTCCACAAGGCACAATACTCGCCCCCATTCTGTTCCTCTTCCTCATCGATAGGGATGTAAGCCACAGTATCGTGTCTTCCTTTGTAGAAGACACCCGAGTTTGCATGACAGTGTCCTCCATTGCAGACACTGCAAGACTCCAGATGGACATCAACCAAATCTTTCAATAACCTGCACATAGAAGAGAGGAGCTTACGACGACGTTTCAGTCCGACTTGGACTACCGCTACTACTACTACCACCTCCTCCCTATATATACCCTTCCTGCTCTCATTTTCGTTAGTGTGACTTTGGAAATGGTTCAAGTCGGACCGAAACGTCGTCGTAAGCTCCTCTCTTCTATGTGCGGGTTATGTGTGTATCGTTCCAGTCACGGTATTGTGCCTTTTTTTGTTATTAATATGAAGTTCAATGATGAGAAATTTCAATTGCTCGGATATGGAAAACACGTTGAAATTAAAACTATATCGGAGTATAAAACAAATACAAACCACGCAATTGAGCGAGAAACTAATGTAAAGGACCTGGGAGTGATAATGTCAGAGGATCTCACTTTCAAAGATCACAACATTGTATCAATGGCATCTGCTAGAAAAATGACAGGATGGATAATGAGAACCTTCAAAACTAGGTATGCCAAGCCCATGATGACACCCTTCAGATCGCTTGTTCTATCTAGGCTGCAATATTGCGGCACATTAACAGTGACTTTTAAAGCAGGTGAAATTGCTGACCTAGAAAATGTTCAGAGAAAAATACAACACCTAAATTACTGGGACAGTCGAGTTCCTTAACCTGTATTCCCTGGAACGCAGGCGGAAGAGATACGTAACTATATACACTTGGAAAATCCAAGAGGGATTAGTACCAAATTTGCACATGAAAATCACTCAATATGAAAGCAAAAGACTCGGCAGGTGATGTAACATCCCACAGTGAAATGCAGGGGCGCCACTAGCACGATAAAAGACAACGCAGTAAGTGTCAGGGGCCCAAGACTGTTCAACTGCCTCCCAGTATACGTAAGGGGGATTACCAATAGATCCTTGGCTGTCTTCAAGAAGGTTTTGGACAGTCACCTAAAGTACCTGATCAGCCAGGCTGTGGTTCGTACGTCAGTATTTGTGCAGCCAGCAGTAACAGCCTTTCTGATCAGGCCCTGATCCACCATGAGACCTGGTAACAGACCGGGTCATGGGGGCGTTGACCCCTGAAATCCCTCTCCAGGTATACTAGCTGCAGCTACCTGGAGTCTATTTGGAGGGTATTCCGAGGATCAACGCCCCCGCAGCCCAGTCCACGACCAGGCCTCCCGGTGGATCAGGTCCTGATCAACCAGGCTGTTACTGCTGGTCGCACATAGTTCAACGTACGAACCAAAGCCCGGCTGATCCGGCACCGACTATAAGTATCCGTTCAGCTCCCTCTTCAAGGCAGGCAGGGGACTATTGGTAATTACCCTTATGCCTGGTGGGAGGCTGCTGAACAGTCTTGGGCCCGGGACAACTACGGTATTTCTCCTAGTGTACCAATGGCGCTCCATCTTTTCACTGCGGGTATTTTGCACCGCCTGCCCAGTTTTATACTTTCGCAGAGAATGATTTCTGTGTGCAGATTCGGGACCATTCCTTCTAGAACTTTCCAAGTGTAGATTATGATATATATATATATCTCGCCTGTGTTCCAATTTTCCCAGTAGTTAAGGTGTTTGATAGAACCTATACGTGCAGTAAAGGTTCTCTGTACACTCTCTAGATCTGCAGTTTCACCTGCTTTGAATGGAGATGTTAATGCACAGCAATATTCCAGCCTAGAGAGAACAAGTGATTTGAAAAGGATCATCATTGGATTGGCATCTCTTGTTTTGAACGTCCTCATTATCCATCCTATCATTTTCTTTGCAGTTGTGATCGTGGCACTGTTGTGATCCTTGAAAGTGAGATCCTCAGACATTACCACTCCCAGGTCCCTCACATTATATTTCTGCTCTATTGTATGGTCAGAGTTTGTAGTATACCCACTTCTTATTATTATCTCCTTCAGTTTTCCATAACAAAGTAGTTGGAATTTGTCTTCATTGAACATCATATTGTTTCCGTTACCCATTGGAAAACTTGGTTTATATCTTCTTGGAGGTTAACCGTCTTCAATAGATGCAGTCTCGTGCAGATCCTAATATCGTCTGCAAAGGAGGACACGGTACTGTGGATTACATCTCTATCTATGTCTGATATGAGATGAGGAACAGGATGGGGGCGAGTACTGTGCCTTGTAGAACAGAGCTTTTCACTATGGCAGCTTCCAATTTAACTCTGTTGACCACTCTACTCTTTGTGTTTGATTGGTTAGAAAGTTGAAGATCCATCTCCTTACTTTGCCAGTTATTCCTTCAGCACGAATTTTATGTGCTATTACACATGATCACACTTGTCAAAGGCTTTTGCAGAGTCTGTGTATATTACATCTGCATTCTGTTTTTCTTCCGGTGCATCCAAAACCATATCATAGTGATCCAGTAGCTGCGATTTGCAGGAGCAACCTGCTCTGAACCCATGTTGCCCTGGATTATGCAGATTTTGGGAATTCAAGTGGTCTGCAATCGTGCTTTTAGCACTCTTTCAAAGATTTGTATGACGTGGACGTTAGAGCTATGATCTATAGTTCTTAGCTAATGCTTTGCTGCTACCTTTATAGAGTGGGGCAATATCCGTTGTTTTTAGTGATTGGAATTTTCCCCATGTCTTAGCTACTTCTCGATAGAATACAGAGTTCCACGAGTCTAGGCCTGGGGCTGAGTGCATTGGCATGTTGTCAGTGGCTTTCTCAAAGTCTATCAGAGTTAGGGATATGTCGGAAAATGGCATACATTGATGAAGTTTTGAGGCTCAATTCATGAAAAAAATCACTTGGCTTATGGATCTTTAGACTGATTAGTGGCTCGCAAAACTCAGAGTCATATTGGGATTTCAGTATCTCACTCATTTTTATGTTGTCATCTGTGTAAGTCACATCTTATCTGAGCAAGGGCTCAATACTAGATGTGGCATTTGCCATATTTTTGGCATATGAAAAGAAATATTTAGATTTCTTTTTTCAATTTACTAATCACTTTTAGCTCCTCATGAAACTCCTTAACTTAAGTTTGATACTTTAACTTAAGTTTGATACTTTCCACATCCCTGGTCAGCGCTTGCTTCTTTGTATCAGATAATCTAGCATTCCTTGAGGAGCTCAGTGATTCTTCTTCGTCTTCTGTAGAGGAGCATCTTTCTCTCTCCAGTTTAATTCTCTTCTTTCTTAGGTGATATGCCTTGAACATACTTCAGCTGCCAGAAAGCTGATCCTTTCAAGGCACTGGTTTGGATCCATGTTATTTAAGATATCTTCCCAACATGTTTCATTAAATCATGGTTCACTTGATACCATTTATGTTCTTGTTGGTGAAGTTGTATTTGGTGAAATCACTACATGCATTTTATTGATCAGGACTCCTGTGCATGTAAGTCTGAACTTCGATTAGACTGTGATCGAATTAGTTGTTTTCTATGTTGTTATGTCTCTTACCGGGTCCTCATTATTTGTGAAGATAAGGTCATGCGTTTTCTAGTCTTGTTGGCTCCACTATATACTGATTTATGGTGTGTATATCTCAGAAATTTTAGTAGCTCAAGTGTGTGTGACTTTTCATCTGCGCTGCCTCCAGGGATTGTTTTCTGCTATAACATTATTTGTTACATTCTTCCATTTTGCATGTCTCAGGTTCAAATCACCAAGCAGTAAGATGCTTGGGGATGGAGCTGGAAGGCATTCCAGACAGTAATAAATTTCAGTAGCTGTTCCTTGAACTTGTCGTAACTACTATTGTTTATCTTGTGAGATCTGTCCCTTTCCTGGTCCCTGTTACATGGTATGCAGGGAAATTGGGTGTTGCAGCACTGTTTATGGAGGACTGAAGAGTGGCACAATTCGGGGTAAAAGGGCATTTACAGGAAGGAGAGCGACACATTCCTTCAGACAGGAGGTCATGACATTTTTTTGGATGCCAAATTTGGGCATGTCCCATTTGTTTTCCTGATATTCTATGCTTACAGATGCCCCAGACATAGAATTTGCACCGTTCGCTTTTGGTTGGGTAAAATTTTTTTGGTAGGTGTGTTCTCATTTGGTGCAGTTTCTAGGACTGCGCTATAATCCTCAGTATCCAAGCCAGGGCCGCCCCGTCCTGCTTCCAGGGAACTACTTTCCCCCAGAAGAAGAAAAACTCTACCACTACATCTATAATATGGGCTATGGTCTTGTGCAATGATGGTTGTATATTTAAATTTTTAGTCGTGACTGTGGTAGGGGTCCTAGCAGAGTCTGGACTGGCACTAAGGCTGGGGCTGAGACTGAGTCAGCACTGGGCTGGTGACTGAGTCGGGGGCAACACCAGCGCTGTGGGCAGTATGCTAGGACTGGGGGATGGTCGGTTAGCACTATTTTGGGGGTTGGGTTAACTGACTTTATTTCCTGTTTTTTTTTCAGTGGGTGACTATATAGTATCGAGTCATCTGTTGTGGTATGGGTTGTCATAGGGCATTTTGGTCCACTCTCCTATCTCTTCCTCCCATGTTTTATATATCTTTGGGAGATTGCCCAAGAGTTCAAAATTTATTTTCTTGTTTATTTTACTATTTAATTGCTCTCCTTAGTACCTTCCAAAGTTCTATATCTTCATTGCACCAATCAGAAGCTCCTTGCTAGCTCGAGGTTATTTTCTGAGACTATGTTTATTCTTGCACAGAGATATGAAGTTTTTGGAAAGGCACAGGTTGCATGTGAATCCTGGATTTCCTTCCAAGGATTTTTTTTTTACCTGCCCGTATCGTACTTCACTCTGTATGCCATGAAAAGAAACTGATTTCCACTTTACCTTTCTCAGCACTGGTGACAGTAATTTTTTAGATGTATTTAATAGAAACCGAGGCTTGCAGCATGTGGGTATTAGGTGAATTTTGGGGGTAGGTACTCTCTGTCTTACTCCATTTTTTCGATAATAACTCTACCATACACTTTACCAGGTATACTCAACAGACTTATTCCCTTTTAATTTTTGCATTCTCTTTGTCCCCTTTTGTCTTTTTACAAAGGAACTATGCATGCTCTCTGCCAGTCCCTAGTAACCTTTCCTCTCTTTTATACATTTTTTAAATAATAGCACCAACCATCCAAAACTATATCCCCCACTTGTTTATCCCATCAATCCCGCTCCTTAACCCCCTTTCATTCTACCTACCTACCTAACCTATAATATATAATATATATATTAAAATTTTATATAAAAATATATATATATATTATATATATTAAATATATAAATATATATAATAATATATATATATATATATATATATATATATAAATATAATATATATAGATTATAAAATATATATATAATGAAAAATTTTAAAAAAATTTTATAG
>NW_026464221.1:0-13582 GCF_026875155.1 Cherax quadricarinatus
ATTCGAGAGTGATAGTGAGGAAACATATTCACCAGTGAAGCGTCGGTATGTTCCCCCCCAAAGCCTCGGGTATGTACCCTATGCTGTGCCAGGGGAGGGAGTACATCCCGGAGTACATCCCGGAGTACATCCCGGAGTACATCCCGGAGTACATCCCTGGCTCTACACCCCATTTTAGGTAGTGATAGTGAGGATGATGTGGCTACACTTGGCATGGAGGGGGCCACAGGCATCAGTGGATGGTGTTAGTGGTGCTGGTGGTGGTAGTGGCACCGCCATGCGTGACTCACTGTGCCACGCGGGACCCACGCTGCTGACTCATCAGTTCAAGGACAAAGCGGAGCATCACCCACCAGCCCGCCAAAACCACAACCACCCGTACAACCAGCCTATGATGTCCAGTATCCACCAGCAAACCGTATCTGGGTTTGGCAGCAAAATCCCAATTTTTTTTCCTAGCCCTCACCACTTGATGACCCAAAGTGGAATTCTACCTACTGTCCCCTTGGAACCATGGCCAATGAACCTGGAATTCTTTGAATTATTCTTTGACCAGCCATTGATGGAATTATTGTCAGGGAAAGTAATAAGTATTTTCAGTACACCATGGCAAATATGATCTTATCACCACAGTCAAGACTAAAACGGGTGGAAAGAGACGACTGTTGCAGAAATGTATTTGCTTTTTGCAACAATAATGCTTATGCCTCACGTCTATAAGCATAATATAAAAGCATACTGGTCCACAGATTGGCTAATTTGTACCCCATCCTTCAGTGAAATAATACCATGAACAGGTTTATCTTACTGTTTACGTATTTACCCGGATTTACCTGGAGAGAGTTCCGGGGGGCAACGCCCCCGCGGCCCGGTCTGAGACCAGGCCTCCTGGTGGATCAGAGCCTGATCAACCAGGCTGTTGCTGCTGGCTGCAAAGCAACCAACATACGAGCCACAGCCCGGCTTTATCCGGAACTGACTTTAGGTGCTTGTCAGTGCCAGCTTGAAGACTGCCAGGGGGCTGTTGGTAATCCCCCTTATGTGTGCTGGGAGGCAGTTGAACAGTCCGGGCCCCTGACACTTTTTATGGTCTCTTACGTGCAGTGACACCCCTGCTTTTCATTGGGGGGATGGTGCATCTTCTTGCCAAGTCTTTTGCTTTCGTAGTGGGTGATTTTCGTGGGGCAAGTTCGGTACTAGTCCCCCCTAGGATTTTCCAGGTGTATATAATCATGTATCTCTCCCTCCTGCGTTCCAGGGAATACAGGTTTAGGAACCTCAAGCGCTCCCAATAATTGAGGTGTTTTATCTCCCTTATGCGCCCGTGAAAATTCTCTGTACATTTTCTAGGTCGGCAATTTCACCTGCCTTGAAAGGTGCTGTTAGTGTGCAGCAATAATTCCAGCCTAGATAGAACAAGTGACCTGAAGAGTGTCATCATGGGCTTGGCCTCCCTAGTTTTGAAGGTTCCATTATCCATCCTGTCATTTTTCTAGCAGATGCGATTGATACAATGTTATGGTCCTTAAAAGGTGAGATCCTCCGACATGATCACTCCCAGGTCTTTGACTTTGGGGTGTTTCGCTCTATTTTGTGGCCAGAATTTGTTTTGAAACTCTGATGAAGATTTAATTTCCTCATGTTTACCATATCTGAGTAATTGAAATTTCTAAATCGTTGAACTTCATATTGTTTTCTGCAGCCCACTGAAAGTTTTGGGTTGATGTCTGCCTGGAGCTTTGCAGTGTCTGCAATGGAAGACACTGTCATGCAGATTCGGTGTCATCTGCAAAGGAAGACACGGTGCTGTGGCTGACATCCTTGTCTATGTCGGATATAAGGATAGGAACAAGATGGGAGCGAGTACTGTGCCTTGTGGAACAGAGCTTTTCACCGAAACTCCCCGGGACTTTACTCTGTTGACGACTACTCTCTGTGTTCTGTTAGTGAGGAAATTATAGATCCATCGACCGACTTTTCCTGTTATTCCTTTAGCACGCTTTTTGTGCGCTATTACGCCATGGTCACACTGTCGAAGGCTTTTGCAAAGTCTGTATATATTACATCTGCATTTTTTTTTGTCTTCTAGTGCATTTAGGACCTTGTCGTAGGGGTCCAATATTGAGACAGACAGGAGCGACCTGTTCTAAACCCATGTTGCCCTGGGTTGTGTAACTGATGGGTTTCTAGATGCGTGGTGATCTTGCTTCTTAGGACCCTTCAAAGATTTTTATGATATGGTTGTTAGTGCTATTGGTCTGTAGTTCTTTGCTGTTGCTTTACTGCCCCCTTTGTGGAGGGGGGGCTATGTCTGTTTTTTTAGTAACTGTGGGACGAACCCCGTGTCCATCTCCCCCTCCCATAGGATGGAAAAGGCTCGTGATAGGGGCTTCTGCAGTTCTTGATGAACACAGGTTCCATGAGTCTGGCCCTGGGGCAGAGTGCCATGGGCATGTCATTTATCCCCCTGTTCGAAGTCATTTGGCGTCAGATAACATCGGATAGGCTTGTGTTAATCAAATTTTGTGGCTCTCTCATAAAAAATTCTTTTGATCTTCGACTCTCAGTCTGGTTTGCGGCTTGCTAAAAACTGAGTCATATTGGGACTTGAGTAGCTCACTCATTCCTTGTTGTCACTGTGTAGGACCCATCTTGTTTAAGTAGGGGCCCAATACTGACGTTGTTCTCGATTTTGATTTGGCATAGGAAAGAAATACTTTGGGTTTCTTTCGATTTCATTTATGGCTTTTTAGTTCTTCCCCCGATTCCTGACTCCTAAAGAATTCTTTTAGCTTAAGTTCGATGCTTTCTATTTCTCTGACCAGTGTCTCCCTACGCATTTCAGGGTATATTGACCTCTTTAGCCGCTGTTATTCTTTTCCGTCGCCTGTAAAGGGAGCCTGTCTCTTTCTGTTTTACATCTACTCCTCCTTTTTCTTTGAGGAATAAGCCTTGTGCATACATCGAGTGCTACCGAGTTAATCTGTTCTAGGCATAAGTTGGGGTCTGTGTTGCTTAGTAATCTTCCCCGCTTATATCGGTTAGGACTTGGTTTACTTGGGCCCACTTTTTTGTTTTTTTTTATTGAAGTGAATTTGGTGAATGCTCCCTCTGACTAATCTCATTATGTCGGTCTGGGCCCGCGCATACATGACTGAAATAATTATGTTGTGATCTGAGTATATTGTTTTGTATGGTGATATTTCTTATCAATCATCATTGTTAGTGAAGATGAGGTCTAGTGTATTCCTCCAGTCTAAATAGGCTCTATTATTGCTGGTTTAAATTGAATTTTTTTGCAGAGATTTAAAAGCTCGCGTGAGTGTGAGTTTTCATCAAGCTGCCTCCTGGTGTTATTACTGCAACAATATTATTTGCTATAATTCCTCCATTTTAGGTGCCTTAAGTTGAAATCCCCCAGGAGCAAGATGTTGGGGCAGGGGCTGGAAGGGTTTTTCCAGACAGTGGTCAATTTTTAACAGCTGTTCCTGGAATTGCTGGGATGTTGCATCCGGAGGTTGTAGACTATCACAATGACTAGGTTTGGTTCTCGACCTTTTCTGCTAAAACTTCCACTACATCATTTGAGGCATTTAAGCAGTTCTGTGCAAACAAGTGACTCTGCAATGTACAGGCCAACCCCCCCCCTTTTGCCTGTTCACTCTGTCACATCTGTATAGGTTGTAACCTGGGATCCATATTTCGTTGTCTAAGTGATCCTTTATGTGGGTCTCAGTGAAAGCCGCGAACATTGCCTTTGCCTCTGCAAGCAGTCCACGGATGAAAGGTATTTTGTTGTTTGTTGCTGGCTTTAGACCCTGTATATTTGCAAAGAAGAATGTTATCGGACTGGTGGTATTGTTGGTACTGGGGGGGGATTTTTTTTCCGGATTTTTTTTCTCTGACAAAACCAGGCCTGACAGAAGTGACAGGTTATACAAGATTAGAAATGTTTTCATGTATCTCAAACAAAAGTTCAGGATATACTTTATCCATTCAAGAATCTTGTAATTGACGAGTCTTTGATTTTGTTCAAAGGTAGACTGTCATTCAAGCAGTATATACCGAGCAAGAGGAACCGCTTTGGTATAAAACTGTTTGTACTCTGTGATTGTGACAGTGGCCTGGTGTTGGATATTGTTGTATACACGGGTAGTAAAACATTGAAAGATACCAAGATGTTATTGGGTATCTCAGGTGACGTAGTGAGAAACATGATGGCACCTTATCTTGGTAAGGGCCATACATTATATACCGATAACTGGTACACAAGCCCATTACTCAGTGATTTCATGCGAGTGAACAAGACAGATGTGTGTGGCACAGTGCGTTCTAATCGTAAACATATGCCCAGGCTCAATGCAGGTGTTCGTGGTGATGACGTGCAGGTGTTTACTGCCAATGACATCATGGTATTACGGTGGCATGACAAATGAGATGTCACATTGTTGACAACCATTCACCGTAATGAAATGCAAGACAGTGGCAAAGTTGATCGAGTGACTAATGAACGTATTCGAAAACCAGTGTCAGTGATTGATTATACACAAAACATGCGCTTGGTTGACAAGTGTGACATGCAGATTGGTTTTGTTGACTGTGTTTGTAAGAGTTACAAGTGGTACATGAAACTTTTCTTCCATCTCATGGACATTTCAATGCTGAATGCATATAATATGTACCAAATAAAGACTGGTAACAGACCACCGTATGGTGAATTTTGTTTGTCTGTTGTCAGACAACTTATAATGAAGTACCAGGTAACAACACCTGCAATACAACATGGTCCTCGAATTCATCACAATATACCCAAGCGTTTGAGGAGAGAAGGTGATCATTTCATAATACAGCTTCCTTCAACTCAAAAGAAATTTGCTCAGAAGAGATGCATTGTCTGTGCACAAACAAAACGACGGCAACAAAGACGCAAAGACACTCGGTTTATGTGTGAGGAATGTAAGGTGCCTCTGTGCATGGTGCCTTGTTTCAAGGAGTTCCATAAGCTCAAGCAGTTCTAAAACCATGTCCAGTGATTGTAAATATGTAAATATATGATAGAACATTAGTATTATACAATATTTGTGCATGTTTATTGTAATAAACAACAGTGGTAAACAATAATATGATAATAACTTTAGTGCGGTTATTGTGTTCAATACAGTGAGTATATATATATCAATTATATACAGTATTGGTCTCTCAGGCCCCAAATGTTAGTTGGAATAGAAAAAAATTGGAAAAGAAAAGAAAAAACAACTAAAATAACTAAATAATATAATACGCGTATGTGGAATTCGTCGATGTTGCCGCCACCACATCATTTTCTATAAACTTCTTGGCACTGTATCTCGGTAAGTAATGATTAGATTCTAATTTTTTTTGTTTTATTACCTTCACAAAAATATGCTCTTTAATTCTGTAAGAAAAAATAATTTTTTTTTTTTCAAAATTTCTTGGACACTGGTGTGTGACTTCAGATTTTGGCCTTGGACCCTGAAAGGGTTAATAACTCTCCTCTCCTATTTTTAACTGACAAATCCATTTGTTCTCGAGGCTTCCTTAACTTGTTAATCTCACTCCAAAACTTTTTCTTATTTTCTACAAAATTTGTTGATAACATCTCACCCACTCTCTCATTTGCTCTCTTTTTACATTGCTTCACCACTCTCTTAACCTCTCTCTTTTTCTCCATATACTCTTCCCTCCTTGCATCACTTCTACTTTGTAAAAACTTCTCATATGCTAACTTTTTCTCCCTTACTACTCTCTTTACATCATCATTCCACCAATCGCTCCTCTTCCCTCCCGCACCCACTTTCCTGTAATCACAAACTTCTGCAGAACACTCTAACACTACATTTTTAAACCTACCCCATACCTCTTCGACCCCATTGCCTATGCTCTCATTAGCCCATCTATCCTCCAATAGCTGTTTATATCTTTCCCTAACTGCCTCCTCTTTTAGTTTATAAACCTTCACCTCTCTCTTCCCTGATGCTTCTATTCTCCTTGTATCCCATCTACCTTTTACTCTCAGTGTAGCTACAACTAGGAAATGATCTGATATATCTGTGGCCCCTCTATAAACATATACATCCTGAAGTCTACTCAACAGTCTTTTATCTACCAATACATAATCCAACAAACTACTGTCATTTTGCCCTACATCATATCTTGTATACTTATTTATCCTCTTTTTCTTAAAATATGTATTACTTATAACTAAACCCCTTTCTATACAAAGTTCAGTCAAAGGGCTCTCATTATCATTTACACCTGGCACCCCAAACTTACCTACCACACCCTCTCTAAAAGTTTCTCCTACTTTAGCATTCAGGTCCCCTACCACAATTACTCTCTCACTTGGTTCAAAGGCTCCTATACATTCACTTAACATCTCCCAAAATCTCTCTCTCTCCTCTGCATTCCTCTCTTCTCCAGGTGCATACACGCTTATTATGACCCACTTCTCGCATCCAACTTTTACTTTAATCCACATAATTCTTGCATTTACACATTCATATTCTCTTTTCTCCTTCCATAACTGATCATTCAACATTACTGCTACCCCTTCTTTTGCTCTAACTCTCTCAGATACTCCAGATTTAATCCCATTTATTTCCTACTGAAACTCCCCTACCCCCTTCAGCTTTGTTTCGCTTAGGGCCAGGACATCCAACTTCTTTTCATTCATAACATCAGCAATCATCTGTTTCTTGTCATCCGCACTACATCCACGCACATTCAAGCATCCCAGCTTTATAAAGTTTTTCTGCTTCTCTTTTTTAGTAAATGTCTACAGGTGAAGGGGTTACTAGCCCATTGCTCCCGGCATTTTAGTCGCCTCATATGACACGCATGGCTTACGGAGGAAAAATTCTTTCCACTTCCCCAAGGACAATAGAAGAAATAAAGAAGAACAAGAGCTATGTAGAAAAAGGAGAAAAACCTAGATGTATGTATATATATATGCATGTGCGTGTCTGTGAAGTGTGACCAAAGTGTAAGTAGGAGTAGCAAGATATCCCTGTTATCTAGCATGTTTATGAGACAGAAAATTTTTGTTGTTGGTCTATGTCACTGATTATGAGGAGAGTGGAGATGCTTGGTGTGGCCCTTCTGGGCTGAAATGAATGGCTGTTGGTTGTCAGAAGAAGTGGATGATTGAGGTTCTGGCTCTAAGGCTGATTGTTGCATTGGAGTGTGCAAAAATTCTGTAATGCATCTCTGGCTTCTTTTAGCCTGCAGTACATTATATATTATTCCAGAACCTTAGTACCCCACCAGGTTGGAGCCAGTCTATTGATCACTTTTCTTGTGTAATTACACTTGAATGACTTAATTACTCCCCGATCCAGTGGTTGTATTAAAGTTGTATTTGGAGGTAAAAATACAATGTTAACATGTGTTGTCACATCCAGCAAAGCTTATGGATGGGTACAGGAATTATCAAGAGTCTTGAATGCAAGGTTATTACTTTGCAGGTATAACTTGACTTCAGGAATCAAGTGATGCTTAAACTAGTCAATAAATACAGTGGACCCTCACATAACGCTATTAATCCGTTCCTGAGAGCTCAATGTTAGGCAAAATTATCGTTAGGCAAATTTATTTTCCCCATAAGAAATAATGGAAATCAAATTAATCCGTACAAGACACCCAAAAGTCTGAAAAAAAAATTTTTTACCACATGAAATATTAATTTTAATACACACAAACTGAAGTAGACATGCACAGTTACATAACACTTACCTTTATTGAAGATCTGGTGATGATTGATGGGATGGGAGGGGAGGGGTGATGTTTTTCTTATTTTAGGGGGAATCCCCTTCCTTGGGGATTGAGGTGTCAAGTTTTTTCCAGGGTTATTTCCCCTTCTTTTTTTTAATCCACTAGACCAGCTTCAGAGTTACGGGACTTCGTCACAAAATAATCTTCCTAAGGCTTTTACCTCCGTTCCTTTATGACTTTTTTAAGGTTTTCAAAACTTTGTCAGTGAAATGTCACCAGACGGCTTAAATAGCTGCTGAGGGTGTTTGACCCCAAAAAGGTTTGCCCTTAAAACCCCTTTTGCACTTTTTCCTTTAAATTTTTGAATAGGCAACTTTTCAATTTCTCTCTCCCCTCCTCCGAACAGTTTTTTTGGGTGTGGCCTTTTGCTTTTGAAGATGATCTAGCAGCTCATCATGGTTGTTCTTCATTGTCCTCCTCCACCAATTTTCCCCACATGTTGCGTGTCTGACAAGATGAACATAAAAAGGTAACAATATGACAGGTTGTTAGGTAAGACACCATGCAACTTAGGAAACTTTTTTCCCAAAACGTTTCGTACACAGTGGGCTTCTTCATTTGAATACAGAAAGTAGCAGGAACAGTAAGATATAAAGACGATGAATCTTCAACCCCCCTTAAAGCGTAGAATTTGGGGTTGTCATCCCTCACCCTGGAGAAGTTCAGTTCCAATAGGAACTATTGAAGATCAAGCATTTAAATACTGTCGGAAGGAGAGGTGCAGATTAGTAGTAGTGAGAACGTACCACGAGATTCATGTCCCTCTCAGATCAACAATTCTACTTGAAAAAGTTGTTCAAGGGGTTTTTTTTTTTCCAAGAGCCACGTGTTGCGTGTTTACAAGATGAAATCAAAATGGTTACAATACCGACAGGGGTTGTTAGGGAAATTGCCTAACTTTGCATATGTGTCTTACCTAACAACCCGTCGGTTTGTATACCATTTTGTGTTCTCTTGCAACACTGCAAACGTGGGATCTTATCAAAAACACTTTGGGCAACCTTTTTAAATGAAATTTGGATCTGAGAGGGGCAGAACCTCAGTGGCACTTCCCACACTACTATACTTGCACCTCTCCTCCCACAGTATTTAAAGTCGCTTGATCTCAATGTTTTCCCACTTGGAACGAACTTTTCCAGGCCCGAGGGGCTGACAAACCCCAAATTCTAGGCTTCAAGGGATGGACTGATTACATGTCTTCACTCTCTATGTTCCTGCCTACTTTTTGTATTCGACTGAAGAAGCCAAACTGTTAGCGAAACGTTTGGGGAAAAAAGTTCCTAACGTTGCATAGGGTTCTTACCTAACAACCTGTCGGTATGGTATATTTTTTTTGATTTTCCCTTTTGTCAGACTTTGCAACACGTGGAAATTTTGGTACAGAAAACACCTTGACAACCTTTTCAAGTGAGAATTGTTTGGATTGAGGGGGACATAAACTTCGGGGCTGCATTCCACTACTACACTACTCTGCCCCTCTCCCTTCCGACATATTTAAAGTCTCTGCACTGTCACTGATTTTCAATAGTTCCTACTAGGAACGAACTTCTCCGGGCTGGGGGACTGACACCCTAAAATTTTCTATATTTCAAGGTAGGGACGTTTCATCGTCTTCAATCTCTACGTTCCTGCCTATTTTCTGAATTCGACTGAAAAAGCCTACTGTGTAGGAAAAACGTTTGGGGAAAAAAGTTGCCTAACTGTTGATTTTGGGTCTTCCCCTAACCCCTTGGGATTGATACCATTTTGATGTCACTTGTCAACACTGCAACACGGGCACTTGGGTACGAAAACCCCTTTGGACAACCTTTTTAAAATGAAATTGGGGATCTGAAGGGCATGAACTCTCAGTGGCCATTCTCACATTTAACTCTCACCCCCTCCCCTTCCGACAGTATTTAAGTCTCGCACTGTCGCTTGATTTTCAGATATTCCGATATGGAACTGAACTTCTCCAGGCGGGGGACTGACAACCTAAAATTCTACGACTAAAAGGGGTGATGGACTGATTACATCGTCTTCCTCTCTACTTTTCCTCCCTACTTTCTGTATTCGACTGAAGAAGCCTACTGTGTGGCGAAACGTTTCGGAATAAAGTTCCCCAACTGTCATATGTGTCTTCCCTAACAAGTGTAAAAGTTAAATAGAAAAAAGAACTTAAAAAGTAGGAACACGCAACAGGGCCCGCTGGCCCATACAGGGAGGGCCTTCACAAATCCAACCCACTAACAGAACAAACTACCCCAACAATAACCCCCCAGGTGCAAGTCCAACTCAAAAACCAACCCCCCCACTCTTGTATTTATCCAACCTAAATTTGAAACTACCCACCCCTACTTTTAGAAAACTAAGAAAAGGGGGAACACTGCAAAGCCTGTTGGGCCCTACTAGGCCGGTCCTTCAAAAAATTTAAATCCACTAACAGCATAATTTTCTATACCCAAGCAATAACTTTGATAAACCTATTTTTCTCATTGCAGACCGATTCAAACCCAACCCCTCCACTAATGTATTTTTATCCCCCTATATTTGAAAAATCCCAAGTTTAGCTTTTTACCCCTACTAGGCAGACCGTTTCCACTCACAACTACCCCATTCCCCCTTCATATGCTTTTATTAGTGCTTTACATTTTTTGGCATTCTTTTCTGCATTTAAATCTATATTTTAAACTAGGTAAGTGACCCCCGAAGTGACCTAGAGTCCCTTGGAGGGGGAAATTTTCCCCTTTCCAAACAATAAACCCCTCTCCCCCCTCCCTGCCTTTCCCTTCAACAACAGCCTTCAAAAAGGTAACTGTATGTTGAATGTTTTATTCTTTTGTCATGTAAATCACTTTAAGAAAAAAAATATTGTTGTTGATACTTCTTTGGGGGTCAGGAACGATTAATTGATTTACATTATTTCTTTTGGGGGAAAAATTATTCGAAAATTTAATTTCGATAATATACCCTCCAGGAATGGATTAATTACAAAAAGGGGACCCTGTAAAGACAAATGCAAAGTTTTTAAATGTTGGACAGGAAAATAACCCTTCCACGTATATACTAAATAATGTAGATTTTAATATTACGGATTGCGAAAAGGATTTAGGAGTTCTGGTTAGAGTAATCTAAAACCAAGACAACAGTGCATTAGTGTTTGCAATAAAGCTAACAGAATCCTTGGCTTCATAACAAGAAGTATAAATAATAGAAGTCCTCAGGTTGTTCTTCAACTCTATATATCTTTGGTTAGGCCTCATTTAGATTATGCTGCCCAGTTTTAGAACATAAGAACATAAGAAAGGGGGTTTGGTCACCGTATTACAGAATGGATATAAATGCACTGGAAAATGCACCAAGGAGGATGACAAAGTTGATGTCATGTATCAGAAATCTTCCCTAAGAAGATAGACTGAGGGCCCTGAATCTGCACTCTCTAGAAAGGCATAGAATTAGGGGGGATATGACTGAAGTGTATAAATGGAAAACAGGAATTAATAAAGGGGATGTAAATAGCGTGCTAAAAATATCCAACATAGACAGGATTCACAGCAATGGCTTTAAATTGGAAAAATTAAGATTCAGGAAGGATATAGGAAAGCACTGCTTTGGTAATAGAGTTGTGGATGAGTAGAACAAACTCCCGAGTGCCATCATAGACGCTAAGACATTGTGTAGTTTTAAAAATAGGTTAGATAAATACATGAGTGGGTGTGGGAGGGTGAGTTAGACCTGACTAGCTTGTGCTACTAGGTCTGATGCAGCGCTCCTCCCTTAAGTGGCATGTCTGACGTCACTAGGTCAAGGCATTGGCTTTAGCCGGTGGGAAAATTGGAGCTGCCTAGCATAGACCAGTAGGCCTGTTGCATTGTTCTTTTTATGTTCTTATGAGGGCATATAATCTATTAGTGCGATGGATTTGTAAAGGACCTGCCTAGTATGGGCCAACAGGCCTGCTGTTGTGTTCCTCCTTTCTTATGTTCTTATATTGGGAACGGGTGGGAACTGGGCCTAAAGGTGTTTCCACACAGTTGGTCATGTTATATATACTGAAGAATTGTTACTCATATCACCTTAGGTAATATATTGAGTGATGAGGGTGTTGATGTACAGTGATATAGTGATCTTAAATTGTGGAGTACATAGTGCATAGTGTATAATATATGGAATGTATATTTGTTCGAGCAACACTTAAATTATTGTCACATGTTGACAGAGAAGTGGAAATAAACAAACAGATGTGTGTACTGAACTATCGTGTAAATAATATAGCAAGGGATAAGGATATGAATGTGCAGTGATATAGTGAACTGAAATTGTGGCTTAGAGTAATCTTGATAAATTAGACACATGTGCAACTCTTGGGTATCTTTATTGAGGAAACGTTTTCGCCACAACAGTGGCTTCATCAGTCCATACGTAGGAGAAACTTGAAGAACAGAGAAGAATGAGGTAATCAGTCCCTCAACCTTGAGTCGATGTGTTCAGTCCATCAATCTTGAATAGAATACGGCATATCAGCAGAGAAGCAGCTTATAAACCGTATGGCAGGATAGGTGCAGCAGTCATAGGTCGTGTCACATTTGTTCAATGTGGAAGTAGGTCCGCTGATATGCCGTATTCTATTCAAGATTGATGGACTGAACACATCGACTCAAGGTTGAGGGACTGATTACCTCATTCTTCTCCTGTTCTTCAAGTTTCTCCTATGTATGGACTGATGAAGCCACTGTGTGGCGAAACGTTTCCTCAATAAAGATACCCAAGAGTTGCACATGTGTCTAATTTATCAACATGTCGGTTCTCTGAACCATTCATCTACAAAGAGTAATCTTAAATTAATCCCCAGTGCATAGTGTACAGTACAGTATATGGTGTAATTTTTGGGAATAAATTACGGTCAAGTGGCACTAGTGAATTATTAACAGATGTCGACAGGGAAGTGGATATAAACAATTGTATGAGTACTGAAGTATCAAACATTATAATATAACAAGTGACAAGGACATTGATGTGAAGGGATGTAGCAGTCTAAATTATGGCTAATAATAAAGTGAACATAATGTAAAGGAAAAAGAATAAGCCAAATAATGTTACCATGTGAAGTGTCCCCTCCTTAACCTCTTACCACCAACCCCTCCCCCACCAAGTGGGAAAGGTCCCCCCTCAAGCACCCCTACCCCCTTTCATGGATCCCCCACCACATAAAAATACTGAGGATAAGATACAGTGGACCCCGAGTTTCATGATTAATCTGTTTCCAGAGAGTCTGCCAACTGGTGAAATTCACGATTGGCAAATCTGTTTCTCCCCATAAGAAATAATGGAAAACCAATTAATCTGTTTCAGACAGCCAAAAGTAAATTAACAAAAAATATTTTTTTTTAAAGGTTAAATATAGATTTACATACAGAAAACAATGACAAATAAATATAAAGCACTAATAAAATGGATAAATGAACATTTAACATCACTCACTTAACCTTTATTGATTCTTGTTGGTGTAGGAGGTAGGTAGAGCAAGAGAAGGCAAGTTTATTACGCTTCAATATGACGCTAATATAATCTCTACGGCTTATTTATCTATCACAATTCATCTAATATGACATTATAAACAATATTAATAACATAGAAACATGATATATTCTCTAGAATGAATAAAAATATGTCATAATGTATGAGAGGAGTAAATGGTGTAAGTGTTGTTGTTGGGTTTAACCCCTTCAGGGTTCAAGGCCAAAATCTGAAGTGGTGCTCCAGTGTCCAAGAAATTTTGAAAAGAAAAAATTATTTTTTTTTACAAATTAAA
>NW_026464222.1:0-14200 GCF_026875155.1 Cherax quadricarinatus
CCGGTCCCCGGTAGAGGTTTTTGTTAACTTTGTCTTAGTATATAAATTTGTAAAGTAAACCTATTATAAGTAAGTAATAAAGTTAAACCAAATAACAATAAACATCAAAAACTAATATACAGTATTAGAAAAGAAGAAATATATAGCTAAGTGTGTGGAAACCCAAAAGTATTTTGACAAGTATGCTTCAGGACAAAAGTCACTCAGTAGCCCAGATCGACCTGTCCAGTACGCGTCACTCACTTCCTGAGGCTGCCTCTATTTCACACTGTCAGTTTATCTGTGAGCATCAGCCGAGGTAGACATAAGCTGGTATGTATGTGTACTGCCTTGTGCAGTATATAGTTAGTATTTACCCACTGTTACTGTGAATTTGTAGCTATTATTAATTTTATATATAATGTATGTGTGGTTCTTACGTTTTCAATGGTTTTGCTAGGATTAGCAGAGTATGCGAGGCTGTATACGTTCACGTTTAGCCATATATATCAATATATAACAACATTTTGTGAAAGGGGTAACATGCTTTATTGGTCATGTTTAAATTGGGTAACAAGCTGAAAAAGTTTGGGAACCACTGGGCCTAATGCTTGATGGGAGGCTGTTGAACAGTCTTGGGCCCCGGACACTTATGGTGTTTTCCCTTAGTGTACCAATGGCGCCCCTACTTTTTATTGGGGCATTTTTGCATCGCCTGCCAGTCTTTTACTTTCGTAGGGAGTGATTTCTGTGTGCAGATTTGGGACCATTCCTTCCAAGATTTTCCAAGTGTAGATTATGATATATCTCTCCCTCCTGCGTTCCAACGAGTACAAGTCAAGTGCTTCCAAGCGTTCCCAGTAGTTAAGGTGCTTGACAGAACTTATACGTGCAGTAAAGGATCTCTGTACACTCTCTAGATCTGCGATTTCACCTGCTTTGAATGGAGATGTTAATGTACAGCAGTATTCCAGCCTAGAGAGAACAAGTGATTTGAAAAGGATCATCATGGGCTTGGCTCTCTCGTTTTGAACGTTCTCATTATCCATCCTATCATTTTCTTTGCACGTGCGATCATGGCACTGTTGTGATCCTTGAAAGTGAGATCCTCAGACATTACTACTCCCAGGTCCCTTACATTATTTTTCCGCTCTATTGTATGGCCAGAGTCTGTAGTATACTCTGTTCTAGTTATTATCTCCTCCAGTTTTCCATAACGGAGTAGTTGAAATTTGTCCTCATTGAACATCATATTGTTTACCGTTGCCCACTGGAAAACTTTGTTTATATCTTCTTGGAGGTTTATTTATTTATTTATTTATTTATTTATAATTTGAGCACACTTACAGAGGTACAAAAAAAAAAAATACAGATAAGAGCAGCATGCCAAAGCCACTTATACTATGCATAGCATTACGGGCTGGCTTAAAATTAACTTAAGATTAACTAAGCAATGATGAAATCAGTGAAAAACATTAATGTAAACTGACTACTATAAAGCACAAGTGAGTATTACAAAGACAGGTCATTGTTATAAATTCAGTAGAATGGAGTATTCTGTTAAGTAGTGTATTTAAAAAATAATAAAGTTAGATTGGGTTTTAGGTTTAACATTTATGTGATATAATTGTGAGAAACATTTAAGATATAGAATTTATAAGGTTCAGTTATTCAGTATTTATTTGGTTTTGGGTGAGTAAGTGATCTTTGAGAAGAGACTTGAATTTATAAACAGGTAGTGTTTCTTTTATATTTACAGGTAATGAATTCCAGATTTTAGGGCCTTTTATGTGCATTGAGTTTTTGCATAGCGTGAGATGGACACGAGGAATATCAAAGAGTGATCTGTGCCTTGTGTTATGGTCATGTGTTCTGTTGAGGTTGGCAAGGAGATGTTTGAGGGGAGGGTTAATATCAGAGTTGAGTGTTCTATGTATGTAATAGGTGCAGTAATAAGTATGGATGTTTTGTATGGTGAGTAGGTTGAGTGTATTGAATATTGGTGGAGTGTGCTGCCTGTAGTGAGAATTTGTTATCATTCTAACTGCAGCCTTTGTTGGGTAATTAGTGGTCTGAGATGGTTACTTGTTGTTGAGCCCATGCACAAATTCCATAGGTGAGATAGGGGTAAATAAGAGAGTGATATAGGGCCAGGAGGCTGACTGTGGAGCATAGTACCGTATCTTCGATAGTATGCCTACAGTCTTGGAAATTTTCTTAGAAATTTGTTGTATATGTGTATGAATTTGAGTCTATTATCAAGGTGGATTCCTAAGAATTTTCCCTCTGTTAGCTTTGTGATAGGTGATCCGTTTATCATTATGTAAGAGGGACATCTGTAGCTCTGTTACCAAACTGAATGAAGTAGGTTTTGTCAATGTTTAGTGTAAGTTTGTTAGTACTCATCCAGGTAGATATTTTCTGTAATTCGGTATTTACAGTATTGGCTAGCGTGACTGGCTCGGTGGGAGAAGACGTATGTTGTGTCATCAGCAAATAGTGTGGGTTTGAGTAATTGAGAAGCATTTGGTAGGTCATTTATGTATAGGAGAAAGAGAAGAGGGCCAAGGACACTTCCCTGTGGGACACCAACTGTAATTGGTTGTGCAGAAAGTTTGCCCCATTTGCGTACACATATTGGCTTCTGTTGCTGAGGTATGACTTGAGGTAGTTGAGGGAGTGCCCTCTTATACCATAGTGTGACAATTTTACGTGGAGCAAGTCATGGTCAACTGTATCAAAAGCTTTACGTAAGTCAATGAAGATCCCCAGTGGGACTTCTTTTTTCTCTATTGCAGTGTATAATGTTCTAGCATGTGTATAATAGCATCATTAGTATTTTTATTAGGCCTGAATCCAAATTGGCAGGGTTGAGTATGTTTTGGGAGATAAGGTAGGAGTAGATTCGTTTATGAATTAATTTTTCGAAGATTTTTGAGAGAGGGTGTAAGTTGGATATTGGCTATAGTTATTCAACTCTGTTTGGTCCCTCCTTTGTGGATCGGGTGACCCTTGCTATTTTGAGTACTGTAGGGAAGGTGGAGGATTCAATGGATTTGTTAAAGAGTGTGCAATGATTGGTGATTAGCACTTGTGACACTTTTTTGTATATAAAGGGTGGTAAGGTATTTAAATCTCCTGCCTGTTTTTTAGTGCGTTGATAATAAGGGAGACTTCGTATGGGTTTAGTCGGAGCTAGGAACAGTGTGTTCGGGTAGTTTGCCGGTGAGGTAGTCATTTGGTGGGTATCTGAGCTTGGGATTTATTGGGCAAGGTTTTGTCCTATAGTGGAGAAGAAATCATTGAGTCTGTTTGCTGTTTCTGTTGGTGGGAGTTGGGGTTCATCTGATTTTGCTAATTTTATTTCGCTATTTCGTGATATCTTTTTTGTTCCCAGAATTTCTGATAGGGTTTTCCAGGTCTTTTTTATATCACCTCGTAAGTTGGATAATCTGTTCTCATAATACAATTTTTTTGCCCTTCTTATCAGGCTGGTTAGGATTGACGAGTAACGTTTTGTTTGGTCTCTGGTTATGTGACCCATTCTGTACTGTTTTTCATATTGGTGTTTTGTATTTATGGATTTGAGAATGCTGGGTGTTAGCCAGGGACTGTTCAGTCTCTTAGCTGTCATCTGCTTAGTTTTTTTAGGGCAGTGCTTGTTATAGAGGTATTGAGTCTTTTTTAGAAAATTATTAATACATTCGTCAATATCTGTATTGATTTCTAGCTCAGTGTGCCAGTCAATGTTTGCTACTGCTGTTGTGAAGTTATTAATGGCTGCCTCATTGTGAAGTCTGAAGGTGACTTTAGTAGTGTCTTGGGTAATTTACCAAGAGTTGTTATGAGGAAAGTAGGTAGTGGTCTGTGGTATTATCTGTAATTATGCCTGATTTTAAAGGGGATATGGTGTTGGTCCAGATGTGGTCAAGTAGGGAAACACTAGTCTCTGTAACTCTTGTAGGTTTTGTTACTGTTGGTAGCAACATACAGTTACTCATTGTGTTTGTGAATTCATAACGTGTGGGTCCTGGTCTTGCAGGAGATTTATATTGAAGTCACCTGAGAGTAGTAAGTGATCTTTGTTCATGCGTGCATCAGTTATCATACTTCCTAGGTTTTGAACTAATTGGCTAATGTTTGACTGTGGAACTCTGTAGATGTTTATCAATGTGAGAGGTTTTTGTAGGTATTTGGATTTGAATTTGGCTATTAATATTCCCCATGTTCATCTCTTGTGCAAGTATTAGTGATACATTCTAGTTGGTCTGAGTAGTATATGGCTGTGCCACCCCCTTGTTGTCTGGCCTACAGTTGTGTATGCTGTGTAACCAGGAATGGCATAGACATCTGTACTATCAGGCTTTAGCCAGGTTTCAGTTAGTGTAATGATGGACATATTGGCATGTAGGAATTTAGTAATGCTAGGAGGTCATCGTAATGCTTGCTTAAAGATCTGATATTGTAGTTAAAGATAGTTATGTTGTTGTTGGCACTGAGAAGTGCCTTTGATTGCTCTGCAGTGTAGTAATTACAGTAACTGTTTGATTCATTTAAGTCATTAAATAAGAGGTTGGTACTGGATCAATGTTGTAATCAAAGATTTGTATGAATCTATATTAGAATTAAATTAAGTATAAAAAATTTTTACATAGTAAAAAGTTCGGAATAACAAAATTTTTTTTGTTAATTTTGATGCTAAAAGTAATTTTTATTTAAATTTTTTAATCAGATTTTAGAGAAAAATTTCAGATCATTGGGGGTAATGGCATAAGTTTTTTAAAATTTAGAAAAATGGGCTTTTCAGGGTAAGTTAGGCTATGACGAAAAATTGGAGCTGTATGCCCCCTGCGAGTTTAGCGCTTCCCCGAAAAAAATAAAAAAGTGGATAATTTGAAAGGGGGACTGAATTATGTTTGAAAAGTTTCCCAGGAAAAGGGGACAAGACACCCCAAATGGTCTTAGTCTTAAAACAAAAATTAAACAGGTAAGGTGGGTTTGGCCCGGGAGGGTCCTGGTACGGTCTTTCCATTGGTGACCTGGAGTGAAATTAAAAGTTAATCATTTTTTATGTTTCCTATGATCGTCTTAGCTAAATTTTAAACTCTTTATGTGGTCATTTTCAAATTGTGCTTAAAACTGAGGGTAATTATTGTTCTCCGACTCGTATTTTCAGAGCTTTTCCCGGTACAAATTATTTTCCATTTGAGCATTTTTTATTACTCTCGGGTCTTTAACTCTTATAGCAAAGAAAGAAGACTACCTTTTTAAATTTGTTGCAGGGGCCCAATCTGCAGGTAGGGAAAGCCCTGTCTAAATCATGCTTCACCCCCCTCTACAAATATATATTATAATTTTAATCGCCGGGGAATGGTAAGTATCTGAGCCCATTACTAATCAAAAAAATCAATAAACTAGGCTGCTGCCCCTTGTACTTGACATCGCAGTTAACGTACTCTTTTCCTTGCTACGTTTTTTTTTTTCACAGGGTTTCAAGGCTGAGTTAAGGTATCTAACTTTATTTACAGGCTAAAATTTCCAATTTTATTGACGAGCTAAAGCTTTACTTACATCCGTCATTTAAAAGTTGTATCCCTGGGGGGGTTTGGGGGTCAACCCCCCCCCCGGTTTCATGACCAGGGCTCATGGGGATCAGGACCTGAAAACCTGTCCATGTAAACCGACGTACGAACCTCACCAGGCGGGTCGGGTACTGACTTGAGGTGTCTGTCCCCCCTTGAAGACAGCCAGGGGGTTTATTGGCACCTCCCTTAGTAGATGGGGGGCACGAAAAATTTTGGGGCCCCCGCACTTTTGTGTTGTCTCTTAGCAACTCTTGCGCTCATCTTTTCAGGTTGGGGGGGGGTATGTTGATCTTCTGCCGCTTATCTTTCGTGGGAGTGTGCAGTTTTGGGACTGTCCTTCTAGGATTTTAAAGGGAATGTTCCTTTGACCGGTGGGGGGCTTTTGATCTGGGGGAATTTAAAAATCTTGCTCCAGTTCCCTGAATTAACTGAAACCTTTCCCATCCACCCCAAAAGGCTTTGTATAACCCTACGGGTTTTGCGTTTCCCCCTTGTTTAAAAAATTCCAATGATAGTTCATTATCTTTCTCACCGGGTTTTCAAAAGGTGGCACAAACAAGTGTTTGGCTAACACCATTTGATTAAAAAGTTGGCAGATAGCAACTTAAATGAGGACTCCTGTGGTTGGTTAAGTGTCTCCATAGAATAGTGTTGGAGCTTATAAAATTTACCTGCCTCGCCTCCCTTTCATTTACCCTTTTTGTGGGGGTTAAAACTACACTCGCTTGTGAGTGTCAAAATGTTAATCATAACATAATTTTTTAGGGAGTGGGGGGTAACCAGCGGAAGGCCCTGTCAATGATAAAAACTCCGTTGCGGGTCATATGACTAAGACCCGTGGGGAAACATTTGCCCCTTTTCCTGACAACCTTTACCTAATTTAACCCTTGTAATGTAGGAAAGTCCACGGTGCTGGTTATATTGGTGCGAGCTAACTCACGTGAGGTGGACTCACATGTGAGGTGGTCTCACTACCAGTCATATATACAACCATGTCTTCGGGGACTGAAAAAACGCTAGGAAAAGTATAAACATTAAAACTATTTTGTAGCCATAAAACAATATAGCCCTTGCGTCGCTTAACGCTGAGTACGTTATAGAAATGCTCGTTAGGCATTTCGTCTTTGTGCAAGCAAACTTACAAAAAAACCCCTTGAGGGTAAACCCCTACTACACACCTAGGTATATTTTTTTTAACATGATTTCCTTGTAACAGATAATGCACTTGAACTTTTCCCTATTAATAAAAGCCTTTCAGTTTGGGGTATGTTTTCCACTGTTTAAGGAGTTTGTTGAGGTCTACAAACTTCTGCCTAACCGTTACTCACTGAATTTTTCTTTGGGGTTTTATTCTTTTTCTTCTGCAGTTTCTTTATCTTACCTCTTTTCTCTATGGCAATATAGCACAGTTTTGTAACTTGGGGCCATGATGAACAAAACCACGAATTAAATCAAGCGCAAGGGAAAAGATCTATCAAAAGACGCGGTAAACACGATTACGAGGCTGCTGCCGGCCATCACCCCATCCGTTTTACTGTCAACTTTTTTTTATATGATAGAAAGTATACTTAAAATTAACGAAAAAAATGGAGTATAGTAATACATAAAACGTAACATAGTGTTTATTATCATCCCAAATGTATTATATACTACATAATTGTACGTGCTAACTTTATACTACTGAAGGCAATGTCGTATACGGTCGGAAACGCCATAGGGCAGACACACCCGAGATACAGTCTGTATTATATATATATTATTATATTATATATATATATATATATTATATATAAAATATATATATATAAAATTAATATTATAAAATTTTATATTTTTATTATATATAATATATATATATATTATAATATTTATATATATTATATATAATTATATATATATATATAATTTTATATATATAATATATTATATATTATATATATATATATATAATTATATATATATATATATATATATATTATATATATATATATATAATATTATATATTTTAATATATATATATATATATATATATATATATATATATATTATATATATATATATATTTATATATATAAAATTTATATATATATATATATTTTATATATATTATATATATATATATTTTAATATATATATAATATATATATATATATATATGCAAAACAACCCTCTGAAAGATAGAGAAATTCCAAGCGTTTTTCGTGACTACTCCATTATCGGGATAATGTGAGTAGCCCACGAAAGTGCTTGGAATTTCTCTATTCTTTCAGAGTGGTTGTTTTGCATATTTTTGAAATCACCTGTTTACGTGATCTATTGCATATATATAAAATATATATAATATATATATATATATATATATATATATTATATATAAAATATATATATATATATATATATATATATATATATATATATAAAATAAGCAAGACAAGCCACGGGGGTGGAAATCTTTAGCTCAAGTACTTTCACACTTCTCAGTGTGTCATCAAAGAGTTGTACAATGTTGCAAAGCTGCAACTGAAGGAGTGAGCGGAAGTTTTCTCAGAATAGTGCAGTGTGGGTCTGTCACCTGCTGCTGGCTCTCTCGGGAATTTGGCCAACGGTCGGTGTTACACCCAACACTACCATCCCCATCCTCCCCGTATAGGGTAAAAGGGTTTTAAGAAGTCAAGTTTTATGAAATTAAAACTATAATAGTCTCCCCCAAGCTTTTTCTAACCATTTAGAACAGGTCATGTGACTTGAGTAAACCATTTCTCAGTGGATATTAAAATATATGGATTGTTATTATTCTGTGTGATCTTTGTCCATTTAAATGTCCGGTTCTGCTGTACTCGAATGTTCTCAGGGGTACTGAGAAGCATCTCTTTATATTTTCCTAAATATTGTCTACTGTTCTTTCAGTATCGATTAATATGCCTTACCTGGGATTCTTCTTTAGTATTCCTATAATTTTTTCTGTGATCAAGATTTCTACTTCTAGTATCCTTTAACCCCACTACCTATTTATCATTATATATATATATATATATATATATATATATATATATATATATTATAATTTTATATATATATAATTTTATATTTTATATATATTATATATAAACATTGTCTACGACCACAGCAGGACTCGAACCTCCAAACTCTGTATCAAAATCCACAGCCATTTTCACAAATAAGTAACCGTGCTCCGGAGCCACAGAGCATGGTTACTTATTTGTGAAAATGCCATAGTGAAAACAGGAAATAAAATATTGAGTGCTTTCAGTGCTTACACACATCTCTTCATTCCTCTGAAGATACGTTGTAAGCACATGAAAGCACTCAGGTTTTTTCCTGTTTTCAATGTGGTTATTTTTTATTTTTGGGCAATCAAACATTTTATTGTGATTTCTTGCATTTTTCAATTTTCAGATCATGAACCTCAGTCCTGGCTATGTTTCAGTAGATATTTCCCTTTTCTCAATACATTGTAAAATGTTTCTAATCTTCAGAGCACTCGGGGGACTTGCCCTGACCTATGCTTTCTTTTCGGCTTCTCTTTGATCTGTCTTCTGTATTTCCTTTCAATTTTTCCAGTCTTCTGACTTTCCCTCCTTACTTTCTTTTACCTCTAACATGGGATATCAGGCCTACGCTGTCCTTACGTTCCTTTCTTTGTTCTTTTGTGAGCTCCTTGTTGAGATGGTTGAATAAGGGATGGACTTGCTTCTGTCAACTTGATATGTAATTGATCCGTTTCCTACGCTTCTACTATTATTACTACTGCTGCCACTACTACTGCTGCGACCAAACCACTACTACTACTATTTCTGCTAGTACTACTATTATTTCTACTACTACGACTACCACAACTACTTTCTTTCTCCCCTCCCTCTTCACAACTTGTCTGTTGGTCTTCTTCGCCTTTTCTTGCTCTTTTTTTGAATTGATAATGGTCCAAGACTGATCGAAACTTAGCTAAAGTTTCCTCTCTAACTGTTTTGTGTGTGTGTGCGTGCGTGTGTGTGTGTGTGTGTGTGTTTTGGTGTGTGTGTACTCACCTAATTGTGGTTGCAGGGGTCGATTCATGGCTCCTGCCCCGTCTCTTCCCCTTGTCGCCACTAGGTCCACTCCCCCTGCCCATGAGCTTTATCTTCTTAAAGCTGTGTATGGATGCTGCCCCCACTACATCACTTTCCAGACTATTCCATTTCTTGACAACTTTATGGCTGAAGAAATACTTCCAAACATCCCTCTGGCTCATCTGAGTATTCAACTCCAATTGTGACCCCTAGTTTCTCTGCCCCATCTCTTGAACATCCTGTCTCTGTCCACCTTGTCGATTCTTTCAGTATTTTATATGGTCGTTATCATACCCTTTCCCTGTCCCTCTTCTCCCCCAGTGTCGTCAGGTCAAGTTCTCTTTAACCTCTCCTTGCAGGACATCCCCCTTAGCTTGGGACTAGTCTCGCTGCAAACTTTCTCACTTTCCCTAGTTTCCTGACGTGCTTGGCCAGGTGAAGGTTCCAAACTGGAGCTGCATACTCCAATATGGGCCTAACGTACACGGTGCACAAGGTCCGGAATGGCTCCTTACTGAGATTTGGGAATGCTGTTCTTAGGTTCGTTAGTCGCCCATATACTGCAGCAGTTATTTGTTTGATGTGCGGCTCAGGACATGTGATCGGTATTATACACACTCCAAAGATTTTTTTTCCTTGAGTGACGTTTGTAGCCTTTGGCCCCCCATCCCTAGACTACAATATGTCTGCGGCTTTTTTGCCCTTCCCCGATCTTCATGACTTTGCACTTGGTGGGGTTAAACTCCAGGAGACAGTTGCTGGACCAGCCTTGCAGCCTATCCAAGATCCCTTTGTAGTCCTGCCTGATACTCATCTGATCAATTCTCCTCATTAGCTTCACATCATCTGCAAATAAGGGCACTTCTGAGTCTATTCCTTACGTCATTCTTTCACATATATCAGAAACAGCACCCGTGCTAGGGCTGACCCTTGTGGAACCCCGGCCGTCACAGGCGCCCACTCTAACACCTCATCGCGTACCATGACTCGTTGTTGCCCCTTTCCCCTCAGGTATTCTTTTATCCATTGCTGTGCTTCCCTGTTCCCCCCTGCCTGGTCCTCCAGCTTTTGCACTAATCTCTTGTGTGCAAAATGTGTCAAATGCCTTCTTACAGTCCAAGAAAACGCATATACCCACCCCCCTCTCTCTTGTCTTTCTGCTGTCACCCTGTCATGGAACTCCAGTAGGTTTGTTTGCACAGGATTTCCCGCCCTGAAACCGTGCTGGTTGCCGTTTTATAAGCATATTCCTTTGTAGGTGCTCTCCACTCTTCTCCTGAAAATCTTTTCCCTGACCCTTTTCATATTATACATGCCAGTGACACTGGTCTGTAGGTTAATGCTATGTATCTGTCTCTTCTTAAAAAGTAGGACTACATTTGCTGTCTTCCCACACATCAGGTAGTCGCCCTGTTTCGATAGATGTGTTGAAAATTGTTGCTAGTGGCACAAAGATCGCCTCTGCTCCCTCCCCCAGGACTCACGGAGGATGTTGTCCAGCCCCATCGCCTTTGAAGTATCTAGTTCGTTTAGCAGCCTCTTCACCTCCTCTTCGGGTTTTTATTGTGTCCAGCACTTGATGGTGTACCCACCACTCCGGCTTTCTGGAGTCCTATCTGTCTCCATTGTAAATACTTTCTAAAATCTCATGTTGAGCTCTTCACATATTTCTCGGTCGTCTCTTATGATCTCCCTTCCTTCCTCAGTCTGATTACCTGGTCCTTGACTGTTGTTTTCCTCTGATTGGCTGAACAGCAGCTTCCGTTCAGACTTGGCTCTCGCTGTTAATGTCACTTCCGTATTGCCGCTGGGCCTCCCCCTTATCTGTGCATATTCATTTCTGGCTCTTCGATTAATCCCCCTTATTTTTCCTGGGTCCTTTTCCTCTGTATTTCTTCCCATTCTCTAGTGCACTTAGTTTTGGCCTCTCTAAAACCTTTGCGTGAACCAAGCGCTCGTCTTAGCCTTTGTGTGTGTGTGGTGTGTGTATGTGTGTGTAGTAAAAAATACACATGGCACACTATCAAAAGGTATACACACTAAATTTACTCGAATTTTTTTCGTATGGATTAAAATATTCTTGACGGGTGGCATACAGGTGAAATACGTACAGCAGTAGCCCGGAACCTAACGTGCTGTATAAGAGGGACCTCCTGTATTTGCCTTAAAAACTCTTGCAGGTCCAGGGTGATATGTTGTGTAAGAATGGTATATTAAAACCGACAAAATGAAATTAAGACACATGTGCAACATCTGGGTATCTTTATTGTAGACGTTTCGCCATCCAGTGGCTTTATCAATACAAATTCTAGGACATAACTTGAAGACAGTAGAACTATGTACAGAAGATGAGGTAATCAGTCCCTCAACCTAGGAGTAGGTGCGAAGAGCACCATAGTCGTGGAGACTATGGTGCTCTTCGCACCTACTCCTAGGTTGAGGGACTGATTACCTCATCTTCTGTACATAGTTCTACTGTCTTCAAGTTATGTCCTAGAATTTGTATTGATAAAGCCACTGGATGGCGAAACGTCTACAATAAAGATACCCAGATGTTGCATATGTGTCTTAAATTCAGGGTGATATGTAAACAACTCCCCGGGCTTTACGATAAACAATGTCTTATTTCCACTGAGGAGGATTTAAACAAAGAGACTGAAACCTAACTGAGAACTACATTGTGATCCCGTTAGACTCAGAGGGTGTTGCCATTGTATATTAGTGTTTTATTGTGCTTTCGAAGGCAGGATTTCCAAAGGTGTCTAAAGGCAACACTGATAACCACCCGAGTGATAACCATGCTGACACCTACTTCAGGAATATTGCGAAAAACAAATTCCTTGATATTTTTTTTTTTTATTTTAGAAATCTAAATATTGACTCATCAATATAAAATGCATTTGAAGTAAATGCTGATAGAGGGTTTTTAAAGGTGTGCATTCAGCGTGGAAAACACAGCCTAAGTAGGAGAGGAAAAGCAATGATGGTTGATCCATTGGTGTTTCAACAACCCGATGTGTGTGGTTTTGGTGTGTGTGTGTACTCACCTAATTGTGGTTGCAGGGGTCGAGACTCAGCTCCTGGCCCCGCCAGGAGTGGGGTGTGTGTGTGAGAGAGAGGGGAAAAGAGAGAGAGCCGAGAGAGAGGGGAGAGAGAGAGAGAGAGAGAGAGAGAGAGAGAGGAGAGAGAGAGAGAGAGAGAAGAGAGAGAGAGGAGGGGAGGAAGAGAGAGAGAGAGAGGAGAGAGAGAGAGAGAGAGAGAGAGAGAAAAGGGTTTTTGGTGCAAAACTAAAATTAATTGGAAAAGGTATTTCGAATTAGTGATCGTCCGCTGTACAGAGAATATTTTTACTTACATCAGTATTGATGTGTACATGGTTCCGTCTATGAACTGATACTGAAATCTAAGTAACGATGGAAGTGAATGTTTTCAGATATTTGGGAGTTTGACGTGTCAGTGGATGGATTTATGAAGGTGAGGTTTTAACCATAGAATTGATGAGGAAAAAAGGTGAGTGGTGCGTTGAGGTATATGTGGAGACAAAAAACGTTTTCTATGGAGGCAAAGAAGGGAATGTATGAAAGTATAGTAGTACCAACACTCTTATATGGGTGTGAATGCAGCAGCGAAAGGGGGTGGTTGGAGGCCGTGGAGATGTCCCAAGGGCAATGTGTGGTGTAAATATTATGCAAAAAATTCGGAGTGTGGAAATTAGGAGAAGGTGTGGAGTTAATAAAAGTATTAGTCAGAGGACAGAAGAGGGTTGTTTTAGGTGGTTTGGTCATTTAGAGAGACTGGATCAAAGTAGGGAAAGACATGGAAGCCGTTTTAAATCTGTAGGGGAAGGAAGGCGGGGTAGGGGTCGTCCTCGCAAAGGGTTTAGTGAGGGGGTAAAGGAGGTTTTTGTTGGCGAGGGGCTTGGACTTCCAGCAAGCGTGCGTGAGCGTGTTAGATAGAAGTGAATGGAGACGAATGGTATTTGGGACCTGAAGAGCTGTTGGAGTGTGAGCAGGGTAATATTTAGTGAAGGGATTCAGGGAAACCGGGTTTTTTTTATATAGCCGGACTTGATTACTAGAATGGGAAGTACAGTGCCTGCATCTAAAGGAGGGGTTTGGGATTTTGGCAGTTTGGAGGGATATGTTGTGTATCTTTATAAAGTATATGCTTCTAAACTGTTGTATTCTGAGCACCTCTGCAAAAACAGTGATAATGTGCGAGTGTGGTGAAAGTGTTGAATGATGATGAAAGTATTTTCTTTTTTGGGGGTTTTCTTTCTTTTTGGGGCACCCTGCCTCGGTGGGAGACGGCCGACTATATGTAAAAATATATAATATAAAATAAACTATATATATATATAATATATATATATATATATATATATATATTATATAATATGACGAGTTAATCTCAACATACGTGCTACTCTTGTTCACCTAGCTGTAAATAGGTACTGGATCTTAGTCAACTGTTGCGGATATCATCTTGTGGGACTGGTATTCCGAGGCATTTAAAAATACCTCTTAGCTTTGGGAAAAAAACAAAGGTCGCACGAATATCTTGATGTT
>NW_026464224.1:0-14448 GCF_026875155.1 Cherax quadricarinatus
ACATTTTTGTTAGGGTGATTTTTTTCCCCAAAAATTTGCACCTCATTCCTTTTGCACAAATTTCCTTAATCACTGAAGAAGGCACAATCTCCCCTCTCTCCTCCTCCTCCTCCTCCTCCTCCGAAGCAATTTCCTCAACTGTAATCTGTTGCTGTTCCAGTTGAAGGTGTTGCAGCTCTTCAGTGGTTAGCCTTTCCCGTGGTCGTCCAACTCTTCCATATCCTGGCCACTAACATCCAACCCCATGGACTTCCCCAAAGCCACAGTAGATTCCACAACAGGCGTAGGGTTACCAGGGTTAGCCTCAAACCCTTCAAAATCCTTCTCTTGGACACATTCTGGCCACAATTTTCTCCAAGCAGAGTTCATTGTCCTGGAAGTCACTTCCTGTCAAGTTTTATCTATAAGGCTTATGCAATTGAGGATAATGAAGTGATTCCTCCAGAACTCTCTTAGGGTCAATTCAGTGTCTGACGTCACTTCAAAGCACCTTTGAAACATTGCTGTGGTGTAGAGTTTTTTGAAGTTTGAAATGACCTGCTGGTCCAGGGGTTGGATGAGAGGAGTGGTATTAGGGGGCAAAATCTTCATTGTGATGAAACTAAACTCCAACAATTGTCTTCTAAGTCTGGGATGAGCAGGAGCATTGTCCATTACCAGGAGGTACTTGAGTGGCAATTTATTTTCCAAGAGGTATTTTTTCACACTCAGGCCAAACACTTCATTGAACCAATCAATGAAAAATTTGCCCCGTGATACATGCCTTATTGTTAGCCTTCCACGTCACACACAATTTACTTCTGATGACATTGTTTTTCTTGAACGCTCAGGGATTTTCTGAGTGATACACCAGTAAAGGTTTCACTTTGAAATCCTCCCTAGCATTACCACAGAACAGAACAGTTAGCCTATCTTTCATAGGCTTGAGTTCTGGCAGCACCTTTTCCTCCTGCATGATGTAGGCCCTCTTTGGCATTTTCTTCTAAATTATTTATTATTATAATAAAAAAGAAGCGCTAAGCCACAAGGGCTATACAGCGCTGCAGGGTAGGGAAGGAAGCAAGGGAATTAGATGGCAGAAGGGAGGGGGGATGATCAGCAGGGTTACAGAAAACAGCGGGGCAGGGGATAGTACGGGGGTAGAGGGTAGCAAGAGATTGAAGTAGAAAGGGCTGAAGGTATCAGAATTTGTGAAGTCAGTCAGTTGTTGTCAAAAAGTCAATGAGAGAGTCCGGATGAAAGGTGGGTCCATCAGCGAGAAGGGAAGGTAAAGAGAGAGCAGCGGACGCGAAGACGACGACAGAGGTAAATTCTGCGTGCTCGTTGATAAAGTGGGCAGTCCAACAGAATGTGGCTGGCTGATAATGGAGCTTGGCAATTCTCACAGAGAGGAGCAAGACGCCTCTCTCATGAGATATCCATGAGTAAGACGAGTATGGCCATGCGAAGACGGGAGAGAGTAGTCTCCCAACCTCGACACTGGTGATAAGAAGACGGCCAGTAACCTATACTCGGTTTAATAGATTGAAGTTTGTTGCCGAGCATAGTAGACCAACGTTGTTGCCAACGGTGTGAAGGTGGGAAGATATTGCAGTAAAATAGTCCGTAAATGGAATACCTCTATAAGAAACTGGTAGGTCATGTACTGCTGACCCCGCAGCAGTGTCTGCCTGTTCATTGCCCTGTACGTCAACATGACCAGGGACCCAACAAAAAACAATATCTTTATGCTTGGTAAAGATGCGGCGTAGCCAAAGTTGGATACGGAGGACTAAGGGGTGAGGTGTATCAAATTTTTGTATAGCCTGTAAAGCACTAAGGGAGTCTGAGACAACCACAAATGATGACACAGGCATAGATGCAATACGGATAAGTGCTGTAAGGATGGCATATAATTCAGCAGTAAAAATACTAGCCGAAGATAGTAAATGCCCTTGTACGACGCTGTCCGGAAACACTGCTGCGAATCCTACGCCGTCAGAAGACTTAGAGCCATCTGTGTACACAGCAATGGCATGAGAATGAGAGTGAAAGTGGTCAAGAAAAAGAGAGCGGGAAGCGACCGTAGACAGTTGGGCTTTCGAGCAAGGGAGGGAGAAAGAACAGACTCGAACAGCTGGAACTTCCCAGGGGGGTAGGGAAAAGTGAGATGCTACATGTACATAGAAAGGGGTAGTTGAAGAGAAGACAAGAGCGAATGAAGGCGAAGAGAGAAGGGACGGAGTAAACAGGGGCGGTGACAAATAAAGATGTCTACTAATATCAGTGACCATTCTATAAATGGAAGGATTGCGGAGATCATGAGAGCGTACATAGTAGCGCAGGCAATGGGCATCACGGCGATCGAATAAGGATGGAACGTTCGCTTCTGCATAGAGGCTCTCGGACAGGGGAAGAGCGAAAAGCACCAAGGCATAAATGTAATCCTTGGTGATGAATGGGGTTAAGGCTAGAGAGAGTAGCAGGAGATGCCGCTGAATAGATCTGGTCACCATAATCAAGTTTCGATAAAATAAGGGGAAATGTAGGCGAAGGGGGGTTTCGACGATCACCCCCATGAAAGATGAGCAAGGTTTAAAAAGGGTTCAGCCGCTGTGACAAGTTCCTTCGAGAGGTAATGTGAGGTTTTCCGGGAAAACCTACGATCAAAGAGGAGGCCCAAAATTTGACTATATCACGTCAGGGATAGGGGGAGCTGGGTAAAAAGGGAGTTTGGGAGATGACAGAGCGCAGTGAAATGTTTTGGGGGTTTTTTATGTGGAAAATTTAAACCCACGTGTGGGGGCCCAAATTTGGGAAACCGGTCGATGAGTTGGAGAGAAACTGAAATGGGTATGTCACCCGCACAGGAAATAGCGAAGTCATAACAAGAGTGATGCCCCAAATATTGAGGAAAAATAGAGGCCAAATCATTAATAGCAAGGAGAAAAAGTGTTGGCTCAGAACACATCCCGGGGACACCCTTTGCTTGGATAAAGTCCGGGGGGGAGCAAATTATTAACCCAACACGGAAATGCCTTTTCAGTTTAAAAAAATTCTTAAGGGAAAGGGTGGGAGATTGCCTCAAGGGCCCAAGGAGTGGGGTTGGGCTAAAATTAAAACCTCCAAGTTGTTCATTCCTTCTCAAGTCAAAAAATAGGATAATGAGTGGTTATTCGCAAAGGGATTACGAACATACGTATCCAAGCGTAGTAAGGGGTCTATGGTAGAACGTCCCTTACGAAAGCCATATTGACGAGTGGAGAGACTGTTGTGTGTCTCTAAATACCACACTAAACGTCTATTTACTAGGCGTTCCATTACTTTGCAAACTGCACTGGTAAGAGCAATGGGACGATAGTGGGAGGTTTTCATGTCCCGTAGTGCCTGGTTTTGCGGAAAGGGAGAACAATGGCGATTTCCACAGCTGTGGAAGAACTCCTTGTGACCAAATAAGATTGTAAAGGCGTAATAGGACTGCAAGGGCTTGACTGATGTAAATGTTGTAGCATACGAATATGAATGTCGTCGGGCCCAGCTGCCGATGATCGACAAGCTGAGAGTGTTGCCTCCAGTTCTTGAAGTGTAAAAGGCACATTATACTGTTCTTCTCTGAGAGAAGAAAAGTCCAAGGGTGCTAACTCTCTGGCAGACTTTGAGGAAAGAAATGAGGGGCATAGATGGAGTCCCTGAGAAATATGGACCAGATGATGCCAATTTCATTGGCAACATCTAGTGGGTTTGCTATATCAACACCGGCAACCCGCAGAACAGGAGCCGGGTCAGGAGAATATTTACCACTCAGTTTTCGTACTTTTTTCCAGACTACACTCATAGAGGAAGCAGAGGTGATGGTGGAGACATAATCTCGCCAGCAAGTGCGTTTAGCATCACGGATGACACGGCGAGCGATCGCACGCTTCTGTTTAAAATCAAGGAGTCGCTCTGTGGTTCTATTGTACCGGTACCTGTCCCATGCAGCGCGTTTCAAACGTACTGCACGAGCACAAGCAGGAGACCACCAAGGCACGCATTTCTGAGAATGCCTGCCCGAAGTTTGGGGTATAGAATGAGAAGCTGCGGTGAAAACGGAGGACGAGAAGAGGTGTAAAAGCTCATCGATGGAGGACGAAGAAGGAACCTCTTTAAAAACAGTTAGGTGTGAGTAAAGGTTCCAATTTGCCCGATTAAATTGCCAGCGTGGAGTGCGAAGAGGTGGCGAAATATGAAGGGGAAGTAAGATGATTGGGAAATGATCACTGTCATGTAAGTCCGGGAGAACAGACCAAGTGAAGTCTAATGCGGCGGAGGAAGAGCAGACTGAGAGATCGATGCAAGAGAGAGTACGAGTCCGAGGATCAAAATGGGTGTGAGTACCTGTATTTAAAACATGGGAGGGGGTGGGTGGCAAGAAAAGCCTCTAACTGAATTCCACGGAATCACAGCGAGACCCCCTCCAGAGGAAATGGTGGGCATTAAAATCACCAAGTAACAGAATCGGTGGCGGTAATGACGAAACAAGGAAGGCAAAATCTGGAATAGATAATGCCCGAGAAGGAGAGAGATATAAAGAACAGAGCGTATACCACCTATGTAAGTGGATACGGGCTGCTGTGTAATGCAGCGAAGTATGAACAAATAGCTGATGGTACGGAATATCAGTGCGGAGAAGAAGGGCACTTTCATTAAAGGTCCCATCAGGAAAAGGATCTGAAGAATACAATAAATTACAGCCTGAGATGTGAGAAATAACAGCAGAGTGTAATTTTGGTTCCTGTAAGCAAACACCAACAGGGGCAAACTGGGAGAATAACATCTGAAGCTCACCCCGATTACCAGAGGCCGCGTATATTCCACTGTAAATAGGCCATGATTGGCAATGATAAAGATACTTGAAATCCGCAGGTAAGGGTTCCTACGGACTAGAAGGGTTAGAGAAGTCCACATGCGGAGGCAGTGGAAAACGTTCAAGCAGCGAAGGAACGGTGCGCTGTGAAGAAAGGAGTTGCGCAGATGGAGCAGAGGAGAGAGAAAGAGCGGAAGGTGATCAGTGTCCATTGATGTTTGGTCTCTGCAATATATTCAGAGATTGCTTCAAGTGTTTCGGAATTCAGAGATGTCGTATGGGAGACAATATTGGGAATGGTAGGGGAGGATGAGAAAGATTGGAACTGTATTGGACTGTACCAAGGTAGGGGGGGCAAAAGGGTGGAGGGAACTGGAGAAGCGTGGCAGGGGACAGAAGAGGCAGGAACCTGGGAGGTGGCAGAAGAGGAAGAAACTTGGGAGGGAACAGGGGAGGAAGGTACAGTACGAGGAGGAGGGTGAACCTCTACACTTGTAACTGAGCCAGTGAGAGGGGAAGAACCAGGGACAGAGACAGGGAGGGTAAAATGGGAGGTGGAGGATGGGTAGGAGGTGTTAACGTACCTTTTTTTGACTTTTGAAAGTAGAGGGACGATTGGGAGGAGGTGTCGTACGAGGTCTCGTCGATACTGAGGCTTGTGAGAGAGAACTCGAAGAGCGAGATTAGACTGAGGCGTTGAAGTAGGGACGTCTGAGCCGAGGACAGCAAAAGGATTAGATACAGGAGTGATTATGGGAGAGGTAACCACAGAGGTGGGTGTAGAAGATGGGATACCAGAAGTGGGGGGACGTTTTGAAACACGGGAATAAGAAACACGTGGGAGTCTCCCTTGGAAGCGGAGATGAGAAACTGCCATGGCATAAGGGAGACCTTCTGTCTCTTTGAGGTAACGGATTTCCCGCTCGTTTAAATAGACCTGACAACGGCGAGAGTAACGAAGGGTGAGCCTCATGACAGTTAAGGCAAGAGGGAGATCGATTGCAAGACGTATTAGAATGGTCATCGGCACCACAGACTGGGCATTCGGCGATAGATCTGCAATATTTCGCTGGATGGCCAAATCGCCAGCAATTTCTACACTGTTGTGGTGTAGGGATCACCTTTCGAACTTGTAACCGATGTCCTGCTATATAAACTGAGGATGGGAGTTCTCAGCTGTCAAAAGTTAAACGAGCCACATTGCTAGGGTATCGTCTTCGCCCACGGGCAGGAAGAACGTTAAGTGTCTACCTTGAGGATTGGGAGATCTTGGAGTTCCAGCTGTTCAAGAATGTCAGTGCCACATGTCTGGAAATTTTGTTGAACTATGGTATGGGGCAGAATGACGGTACCACTACAAGAATTGAGGGAATGATGTTTTTCAAGAGTGACAGGAACAGTATCGATATGGGAAAGACGAGAGAGCTCATGAGCCTGGGTAGCATTCTGTACGGTAATGATGCGCGTACCGCTCTTAAGAGCATGAAAAGAAATATCTTTACCAACATGGCGTAGGAGTGCCTTGCCAATACTATGGTCAAAGATAGGCAGTAGAGGAAGTTGGTCGTAAAGTGAAGAATTTAGTCCCATTGTTCAGTCTGAAACTGAGCGTGGAAAGGTAGTGAAGGACGTGTCGATCATTTCTGAGAAGAACGAGAAGGTGGAGAAGTATCATCAGCAGGTAATTGTCGTTGGCGTTTAGGCGTGGGACCAGAGTTGGTCCGACGTGGAACGGGTCGGCGATTTGAAAATTGCCGCACCGTAGAGGGAGAGGCCGGAAGCATAGTCAGAGGAGAGCGAAGGTCCGATAAATCGAAGGAGTCAGTCGAGGCCTCAGTACCTGAAACGGGTGAGGAAACAGCACCGGCAATAGGTACAGAGGCATGAGGAATGTCTGAAGAGTGGTCCAAAGACGAGGCGGGGTCAGAACGGGGTGCGGTATCAAGAAGGGGCCCGGGGGTACCAGGTTCATGGACTAGGGCTGCCATGGTTAGGTTACTTCTTTCTTTTTGTTTTTAAGAAAAAAAAAGAAAGAAAAGTAGCGCAGATGCAGCATGGAACCCGTGCCATACCCTACCCATCATGCTAGTAAACTAACAATCCGGGATAGCAACCTCACATCTGCCGAGCTACCTCGGTGGACAAAAGAGAGGGCGGCCGGATATCCGCCACAAAGCATACCTCCTTCGGCCACCACCCCCGGAATCCGAAAGGTGGCTTCCAGAGATACACTCGTCGCCCAAAAGACACCCAAAGCTACTCCGGGATACCGGAGAAGGATCGGGACATCCCCAGGCGATCCAGATTCCACGGCAAACTACGCCACCGCTAAGAATCTCAACGGAATGGGATGGACCCCGGTATCCTTTCCCCTACCCAGGAACTAGCGCGCCTGTGGGAGAAATCCCAAAGGACAAAAAGAGGAAGGGCAAAAGGGAGGGGTGGGGAGGAGGAGGAGGAAAGGAAAATGGGGAGGATGGGATAGGGGAGGGGAGATTGGGGGGTAATTAGGTTCGGTCTGAGGAAGAAGACCGATAGGTCTAATTCCTCAGACCAAGAGCCTCTTCACCATGCCAAGGAGCCCCCCTTGAAGAGGATTTTCTTCTAAAAAAGGCCCGTTTCGTCACAACTGAAGACATGTTGGGGGAGGGGTCCTTCAGCACATTTATGCCTTCTGCAACATCAGATTTCTCGATTTCTTTTTTCTTCGCCAGGATGGAACCGATCATCGATAAGGACTTCCCAAACATCGACCACGTACTCAACTTTCATACTTTTCTACAAATTCTTTCTTGAATTCTATGGTTTTTTCATTTTCCTTTATCAACTTTCTTTTGGCACCATGGTTTTACTTTCTACAGTTACATCAATAAAAAAGCAAAAAATACGATGGATTATTACAAAATGTTTCGTATGAATGTAGGTAATGTCATTTCACAGAAAAAAAGACACACCGACTCAGAATGCGGCATGGGATGTTTTGTGTGAGTGTCGGGGCGGACACTTTCATTGGTGGACGAAAACTGAGGTGATAACAAAACGGGGACAATTTTTTGATAAAAAAGTCGCGAAAACCAAAATTCGACAAACGGGCAAACAAAAACGGGGTTTCCATGTATTTTATTAATAACTTTCTTATATTACTGGACCTTTGTGCACTTTTACAATTTTGCTGTAAAATGGCAATAGCTTCATGTTAACCCTTTAAAAGAAAAACTATCTAACATAAAAAAAAAAAATGAAAAAGACGAACATTTGGGCAAGTTTACCTTTCACATGAAGAGCAATCAAACCCAAGAGCAAGAGGTAGGACATTAAAAGAATCCAAGGTTGGCATAAAATGGACTGACGTAGAAAGGGAGTGTAAGCAATGTACTGCCCCCAAATTTTATAACTACACTGCACTACAAAAGTCCAAAACATTTTTTCGCAAAAACCTGTATAAATATTATTTTTTAATATACAGAAGTTTTTCTATTGTAACCGAAAAGGGATATGCTTGTCTGTACTGTACTTCAAAGACTGATACATCAAAAAGAAAAATTTTAAAAAACAAAATTTTTTAAAAAAATATATGTGAATTTTTAATCACTTTTCCCAACACTAAGAAGTCCCAAATTTTTAAATTTTTAAAAATTCTTTTAGCCTTTAAATACTAACCATTTAAAAAATGTCTTTTTTTGTCCTAGGATTAGTTTTTGATTTGTCACCATTCGTGATTTACCAAAATGTTGCATTTAAATCGCATTAGCTAGTACAAAATGGGTGCTTATGCTAAATTTCACAAAAACACGCAATAATTGATAAAAATTTAATGATCATTCCTTGTTAACAGTAAAAACATTTTCATTGCCAGCAACTTTGATCTAGATGATGGGGAAACCAATACAGTACAACAAACTAGACCAAAAAAAAAAAAATACATCCTCTCCTCACTTAGCGACGTACGGGGACTCCCGTTTAACGATATTTTTTCACTCCAGAAGTATTTTCGGGTGCCAGTACTGACCAAATTTGTTCCCATAAAAATTTTGTAAAGTAGTTTAGTCCATTTCAGACCCCCAAAAAAACACAAAAAACCACTTACATAAATACACTTACAAAAATTGGTCGCATTGAGTAATCGTTATGGGGGGGGTCCACGTCTTGTTTACCAAGCCCGGACTTGAAAGGGGCTCTGACATAAAAATGGGCAAAAGGTGACAAAAACAAATCAAAGATAGTTGACACAAACTCATTACCATTATTGTATGTCCCCACTTATACAAATTTCATTTAAAAAACGAGTTTTGGGACTGGGGGTCTGTCGTCAAGTAAGGAGAGGCGTACTGAATTGCCACCCACAACCCCCCCCCCCCCCCCCCAAAAAAAAAAAAAAAAAAAAATAGATCTTTGCAGTTTATTACTTCAAGATAATGAATAAATTTAAAATTTCAAAAATTTTTTTTACAAGAAGGGGCAGCTTTTCCCCTTGTTCGGCAAAATGCTTGTTACTTTAAATTGACTTTTTAAGTCATTTTTTTTGTTTGACTCAGCTGAAAAGCAAACCAAATTTAATAAATGTCATTAAATGTCAATCCTGAGCACCTGGCCACTTTAAAAATTTTTTTGTTCATTAATTCCCTACAACTGTTGTCCACTTTAAATAAAAACAATACTTTTTTTTTGACATGAACATTTTACATAGTTTTACAAAAGGGAAAATAATAGCTGGCTGTACTGCAAAACCCCCTTTTAGCAAGCATTTCAGGTAAACTTAATATTACCTTAAGGGTTTGGTAGGCAAAAACAATATTGATGGGCATTTGATTATTACAGGAGTCAGGGAAAAATTTAAAACAATTTACAAAAAGACATTACTATTACAATTTATATTATTTTAAAACCGCAATTTAAGCATCCTAATTTTGAGTAGTAGTACATATAAAGGTTGAGCAATCATTAGCACAATATACCGTAATGAACGAATTTAAAAGGGTTTGGTTTTAAATACAGGGCCGCATCACAAATTTGGGAATCATTTTTTCGGTTCCTTTAGTTACGGCATAATTTTGGCTAGCATAATTTCAAAATTTCCAGGGGCGCCACACCAAACCGCTGGGACTGTTGGTGGCGCTACTTGCTGCATTAGTGATACCAAATTTCTTTTTTTACACTTTTTGTTTTAACCTGCTTACTTTTGCCCAAGCCATGGGTTCCAATGAATAAAAAAAACTTCTCATTATGTAAAGCACCTACACACACATTATCCATTAAGATAAAAGGGGGCTTTGAAGCCACTGCGGTTGCCATAGCTCATCTCGGAAGCAGGGAATATGCTTTATTATTACGCTAAAATTTAACACTACAGCTTATTTTCCTTCACAATTGATCTAAAAATAATAAAAAAAATATAAATAACATAAAACATTTAAAAACTCCCGAATGAAAATATTTGGGATACTACCAACAGTTCGACAGTTATGTAGGGATACAAAATACAAGTACCATTCCCATGCTCACGAAATCGTAAACACATTGCAAAAAAAACCTTTCCCTGCTTTTGGGGGTTTTAATTTTGAGAAAACGGAGTGTACACAGGGCTAACGATATACACTTTACTGCACCTAAACCCTAAACAAAAAATTATTTTCTCTAATAGATTATCACACATAGCGCACATGTGTAGAGAAACCGGATAACCCAAAAAAGTCAAAATGGCTTATTTTTTGTACCTGCTTGGGTTATCCATATATATTTTTGGTAAATATTTGATTTTTCAGCCAGGTAGAAACATTAGGCTTTTTTCTTTCACCTGTTGTCTGTTTTCCCATCATAAAAAGGTACCTGGGTGTTAGCCGACAGTGTGGGTGTTATCCGGGCACTAACCTAATTTTTCTTGAAATCCTGCATAACAAGCGCTTTCTATAAGTAGTATGTCACGATGTCGGGTTTGGGCCCATATAACTTTACATGTACGTGTAGTAAAAAAAGATATTATTATTATTATTTACATAAAAAGGAGTTTTCACAGTTTCCTTTGCTAATGACACTGTGCTCTTGGAGATTCCTGAAGGGAAGTTGCAGAGATTGGTGGATGAATTTTTGGGAGGGTGTGCAAAAAGAAAATTAAAATAATACAGGGAAAAATAAGTTTTTAGGATAACAAAAAGATTGTAAAAGATTGGATACAATTGGAGGGAAGGTATGGAGGGGGTGAATGAATCAGATATTGGGAGTGGATTGTCAGGGTGGGGCTTGAAAAATGAGGTGAACACAGAATTTATGAGGGGGGAAAAAAAGGGGACGGGGCACTTAGGAGTCGTGGAGACAAAGAACTTTGCCCCTTGGGGGCAAAAGGGAATGATGAGACATAGTTTAACCAACGCCTTATATGGGTGTAAGCGGTGATGAAGTTGCAGCGAGGGGAAGGCTGGAGGGAGTGGAATGTCATTCGAGGGGAATGTGTGGGTAAATAATCAAAGAATTTAAATTTTTTTAAAATTAGGAGGAGGGTGGGATTACCAAAACTGTTGTTCCAAGGGGTGAGGAAGGGTTGTTGAGGTGGTTCGGACTGTAGAAGAAGGGGCGAAAAAGAGTGACTTCAAGATGTATCATCGCGTGGAAGGAAGGCGGGGTAAGGCACCTAGGAAAGGTTGGGGGGAGGGGGGAAAGGAGGTTTTGTATGCTAGGGCTTGGACTTCCAGCAGGCATGCGTGAGCGTGTTTGATAGGAGTGAATGGAGACAAATGGTTTTTAATACTTGACGTGCTGTTGGAGTGTGAGCAAAGTAACATTTATGAAGGGGTTCAGGGAAACCGGCAGGCCGGACTTGAGTCCTGGAGATGGGAAGTACAGTGCCTGCACTCTGAAGGAGGGGTGTTAATGTTACAGTTTAAAAACTGTAGTGTAAAGCACCCTTCTGGCAAGACAGTGATGGAGTGAATGATGGTGAAAGTTTTTCTTTTTCGGGCCACCCTGCCTTGGTGAGAATCGGCCAGTGTGATAATAAAAAAAAATTGTTTGTTGGGTTATCTTATTCAAACTTGAGCAATGTATGATGGAAAGATACTTCTTAACGTACACCAAAAATGAAAGAAATCAGACCATAAATAGCGGAGTTCACTTCTCAGCCATTAGTGGCTGCTTAGTGGTACATTTTTGTATGTTTTTTATGGTTATACAGTGGACCCCGCTTAACGATCACCTCCAAATGCGACCAATTATGTAAGTGTATTTATGTAAGTGCGTTTGTACGTGTATGTTTGGGGGTCTGAAATGGACTAATCTACTTCACAATATTCCTTATGGGAAAAAATTCGGTCAGTACTGGCACCTGAACATACTACTGGAATGAAAAAAGTTCATTAACCGGGGGTCCACTGTATTCTCATTTTTTCAGTCTCATTTGATAGAATGAAAGATATATTACAGAAACAGATATGATTTTGATTGCTTTCATGACGAAAAGTACCTTGAAATTGCGCTCACAGTAGCGAAAATGTTCTAATTTTTAGCAAAGCTCAAGAGTAAACAAATGACGTACGTCACCGTCCAATACCTGTCCGCCTGCCAGTCCAAATTCCAATACGTAGTCAAGAATGGGTCGACATTATTTATACAATTATTACAATAATGCAGCAGTCTGCATAACAGTAAATCTATTATTTTTTTGTGAATAAAAATTCCAAATGGTAAGCAAGAGCAATATAAGAGGGGCCTGTAGCCATGACTAATGAACAGAGAAAATGTTACTTTAGCGCCAGGAATGTCTGCAGTGTTTATTCTGGACCCTATTTTGAAATTGGCATCTCTTGAAATTTGTGTGAAATCGGCCAAATTGCCAATTTCTGACCACTTTATTGGGTAGTTGAAATAAGTGAATGGGCGGTTTCTTGTACTCAGTTGACAGACTAGAAGTAAATAAGTTTATTCAGGTATACACCAATACAGTTACATAGATTATCATACACATCAGTGTATGTATAGAGAACCTAGGATAACCCAGAAAAGTCAGACAAAGTGACTTATTTCCAGTACCTGGCTTGGGCTTGCCATATATGATTTTTGGTAAATATTTTTTTTTCTCGGTTGTTTGTTGGACTCTCTCATTGAAACTTGGGCAATGTATGATGGAAAGATGCTTCTTAACGTACAACAAAAATAAAAAAGACGGACGATAAATAAGGGAGTTCACTTCTCAGCCATTAGCCGCCTCTTTGCAGTATATTTTCGTATGTTTTTTATGGTTGTATTCTCATTTTTTTGGACTCATTTAATAGAATGGAAGATATATTACAGAAATAGACATGATTTTGATTGCTTTCATGACAAAGTACCTTGAAATTGAGCTCAAAGTAGCGGAAATGTTCGATTTTTGCCGATGTAAAATGAACTTTGTGTGAGTCAAGTTGGTTACTTTTATTAAGTGTATTCTAACCTAACCACTCTGTAATCCGACAAACTCGGTAATCCGGCACACTACAGGTCCCAATGATGCCGGATTTGTGATGGAGGACCTATAGTAGTATATTATTTAGAAGTTGTTTTGTACAGCTTTTGAGTCACTGATAGGTACCGAGTTGTTTGTCTGATTAATTTTGGGTCATGAGGCGATTTCTAAGTATAGCCTTAAATTGATTGCTGGCAGGGATCCTTTAGTGTGCTCTGGCAATGAATTCCAGATCTTAGGGCCCTTTACATATATGCCATTTTTGCATAGGGAGAGATGGACAAGAGGGATATCGAAGAGTGATTTGTGTCTTGTATTATGGTTGTGTGTTCTGTTATAGTTATCAAGTAGTAGTTTGAGAGGAGAGTATATATGAATGTAGTGTTCTGTGTATGTAGCAGGTACAGTCTGAGAGGAGAGTATAACTAAATGTAGTGTTCTGTGTATATAGTAGGTACAATAATAAGGGTGGATGTTTTGTGCATTAAGCAAGTTGAGACTCTTGACTAGTGGCAGAGCATGCTGTCTGGTGCTGAAGTTAGTTATCAATCGCACTGCAGCTTTCTGTTGGGTTATTAACCCTTAAATGGTCCAAACAAATCGATGTTCAAATTCGTATTGCTATAAAAGTAGATCTACTTTTTTTAACATATTTTCATATGTAACAAAAAAAAATGTAGATAAAAGTTTTTTTTACACGTTTTCAAATGTAAAACAAACGAGAAGATCTACATTTTTTTACATACTTTCAGATGTTGAAAAAACGTATATATACGTTTGGACCATTTAAGGGTTAAAAATTTAAAGTGATTTGCTGTGGTTGAGCCCCATGCACAAATACCATAGGTGAGGTAAGGGTAAATGAGAGTGGTACAGAACAAGAAGAGCTGGTTGGGGGACATAGTACCATATCATTGAAAGGATGCCTAATGTTTTGGAGACTTTATTGGATATATGCTGTGTGTAGTAGGTTGGTAGACAGCAACCACCCAGGGAGGTACTACCGTCCTGCCAAGTGAGTGTAAAACGAAGCCTGTGATTGTTTTACATGATGGTAGGATTGCTGATGTCTTTTGTCTGTCTCATAAATATGCAAGATTACAGGCAGTCTTGCTTTCTTTTTACTTACACTTAGGTCACACTACACATACATGTACACATTTATTATACACACTCATCTGGTTTTTTGATT
>NW_026464225.1:0-13445 GCF_026875155.1 Cherax quadricarinatus
TGATTGATTCCTTATTTTTTCCATTCACTACCTCATTTTCGATGTCCTGTACCCCGGGACAGGGGGTTTCTCTTTCCCGGCAGGACGAGGTATCCGTCGGATCGTCCCGGTTAGAAGTCGTGATTCTATAAATCTCCACAAATCCCCTTTAAACGGAGTCACACGTTCACTCGGAGCAGGGCGCTCTATTTCACATCCTGCTTTCTCTTAACTCAATGTTATTATCACTGATTACATTACTATTCACAAGACGATTTAACGTCTCATAACTATTATACAAACTAGAGGTCACTCCATTAAGATCTGAGACCGATGAGTGATGATTAAACCAAGGGTAATTTTCTCCAGGACACAGTCCATTGTGACGCGTCAGTCACCCGGTCCTACTCTTATCACACTTTTACCACTCTATTACCGTAGTCCCGTAAATCACGTTCCCTCACTCTCCCACAGGAACAGTTACGACACTTCTTATTATGAAATGAGGCCTATATTAATCCTTAGGCCACCGTGAATGTCAATTTCGTGGTTCCATGTTTTCCCCGCTTCCTCACCACCATTCAAAACAATCCGCCTCTGCCTCCCCCCGCACATCCGCGCATGCGCCAAGGGAACTCTTGGTTCTACTCCATTTTCAAATACATTTTGACTCCTATCGCACAAAAAAACACCTATTAGGCGCTATAGTTTCGGAAAATTAAAAATTTTCCACAACTATCTACTACACCAAGGTCATTAAGACTATCTACAATACGAGGGTCATTACTAGGAATATGGTAAAATTACACGTATGTTAGATAAAAAATAGAAAATCATTCCCCTCCCTTTCTGTTTACCTGGAGTTTACCTGGAGAGAGTTCCGGGAGTCAACGCCCCCGCGGCCCGGTCTGTGACCAGGCCTCCTGGTGGATCAGAGCCTGATGAACCAGGCTGTTGCTGCTGGCTGCACGTAAACCAACGTACGAGCCACAGCCCGGCTGATCAGGAACTGACTTTAGGTGCTTGTCCAGTGCCAGCTTGAAGACTGCCAGGGGTCTGTTGGTAATCCCCCTTATGTGTGCTGGGCGGCAGTTGAACAGTCTCGGGCCCCTGACACTTATTGTATGGTCTCTTAACGTGCTAGTGACACCCCTGCTTTTCATTGGGGGGATGTTGCATCGTCTGCCAAGTCTTTTGCTTTCGTAGTGAGTGATTTTCGTGTGCAAGTTCGGTACTAGTCCCTCTAGGATTTTCCAGGTGTATATAATCATGTATCTCTCCCTCCTGCGTTCCAGGGAATATAGGTTTAGGAACCTCAAGTGCTCCCAGTAATTGAGGTGTTTTTATCTCCGTTATGCGCGCCGTGAAAGTTCTTGTACATTTTCTAGTCGGCAATTTCACCTGCCTTGAAAGGTGCTGTTAGTGTGCAGCAATATTCCAGCCTAGAAGAACAAGTGACCTGAAGAGTGTCATCATGGGCTTGGCCTCCCTAGTTTTGAAGGTTCTCATTATCCATCCTGTCATTTTTCTAGCAGATGCGATTGATACAATGTTATGGTCCTTGAAGGTGAGATCCTCCGACATGATCACTCCCAGGTCTTTGAACGTTGGTGTTTCGCTCTATTTTGTGGCCAGAATTTGTTTTGTACTCTGATGAAGATTTAATTTCCTCGTGTTTACCATATCTGAGTAATTGAAATTTCTCATCGTTGAACTTCATATTGTTTTTTCTGCAGCCCACTGAAAGATTTGGTTGATGTCCGCCTGGAGCCTTGCAGTGTCTGCAAAGGAAGACACGGTGCTGTGGCTGACATCCTTGTCTATGTCGGATATAGGATGAGGAACAAGATGGGAGCGAGAACTGTGCCTTGTGGAACAGAGCTTTTCACCGTAGCTGCCTCGGACTTTACTCTGTTGACGACTACTCTCTGTGTTCTGTTAGTGAGGAAATTATAGATCCATCGACCGACTTTTCCTGTTTATTCCTTTAGCACGCATTTTGTGCGCTATTACGCCATGGTCACACTTGTCGAAGGCTTTTGCAAAGTCTGTATATTTTAACATCTGCATTCTTTTTGCCCTTCTAGTGCATTTAGGACCTTGTCGTAGTGATCCAATAGTTGAAAACAGACAGGAGCGACCTGTTTTTAAACCCTGTTGCCCTGGGTTGTGTAACTGATGGGTTTCTAGATGGGTGGTGGATCTTGCTTCTTAGGACCCTTTCAATGATTTTTATGATATGGGAAAGTTAGTGCTATTGGGCTGCAGTTCTTTGCTGTTGCTTTACTGCCCCCTTTGTGGAGTGGGGCTATGTCTGTTTTTTTAGTACTGTGGGACGACCCGCGTTTTCCATGCTCCCTCTCCATAGGATGGAAAGGCTCGTGATAGGGGCTTCTTGCAGTTCTTGATGAACATAGAGTTCCATGAGTCTGACCCTGGGGCAGAGTGCATGGGCATGTCATTTATCGCCTGTTCGAAGTCATTTGGCGTCAGGATAACATCGGATAGGCTTGTGTTAATCAAATTTTGTGGGTCTCTCATAAAAAATTTCATTTTTATCTTCGACTCTCAGTCTGGTTAGCGGTTTGCTAAAAACTGAGTCATACTGGGACTTGAGTAGCTCACGCATTTCCTTGCTGTCATCTGTTGTAGGACCCCTCTTGTTTAAGTAGGGGCCCAATACTTTTGGCACTCTTCTTGAACTGGTTCATGCTATGACGGCTTTGACATGTGGGGTAGTCTGTTCCCTTCCTTTATTGCTGTAAATAAAAGGTGTTTGAAGCCTGGCCAATGACTGTGGGTACTACAAAGTTGTGCTCTCTCCCCCTAGTACTATGATTGCTTTGGTTCCCAACCTTACAAAATAGACACCAAGATATTCCCGGACACTGTTTGTGAGCAATTTTATAAACATGATTTAGCTTCAGTTGTTTTAAATCTGTCTTCAATATTCAGCATATCCAACTGCTGTAATTCATCCTGGCCTACATGTTCTCTTGGTCCCAGCCCCAGGAAAAAATCTTACGATTTTTTTCTGGTGATTTGCAGTCTATCTTTCAGTTTTTTTTTTCAAGGCAATCCAAGCGTAATCCATATGGCATTGTATAAGGGCTAGACATTGGGTCCTGCGAGCCTCAGTAGGTAGACACTGTGCTTGTCTATACATGAACTTTAGTCTGGCATTCGCTTTCTTTACTACAAATGTTCCCTATCAATTCTCTGACATGCGTGGGTCAAAGGGATTCCAAATATTTTACTGATGAAACCAAAGTGATGGGCTCCCCATTACATTGAACATTAAAGTTATTTACCCTTCTCAGTTTATGTTTCGTGCCAAAGAGAATGGCTTCAGTTTTCCCTAGGTGTAATGATAGTTTGTTGTCTACTAACCATTTGCTGCAGGACTACAGTTCATATGTAATTTTTTTTATCAGTTTTGATCACCGTATTACAGACTGGATGTAAATGCTGTGGAAAACGTACAAAGGAAATTCAGAGACCATTTTCTAAAATGATTTAGGGCAGATAGAAGGATATTGCAACACTAAATGAATTCCAAAGGGGGAGGACCAGAGTGCAGAGACTTATAAAAGGAGCAAAGGCAAGACACTATTGCTCACAAATTGAAGAGTATAAGAATAACCCCTGAAAGCTCTGGCAACAACAAAACTTTTGGGGCCATAGCCTTAAATCCGTAGATAGATCTAGGGGTTTTATGGCTAACGAGGTATGCCACGAAACAACTAAAGTGATAAATTGTTTTAATTCCTATTTACACATCTTTTTGCATCAACACTAGTAAGTAAACTACCAGCTGCATCAAATACCTTTAACATAGACTCTGATAAGTTTCAAACATACTATACCAATAAAGTGGTAACTCCAAACAGTTTTCAACTAGTAAGTGTATCTCATGACTTTTATTCAAAAAAAGCTAAGCAGGTTAAACCCAACTAGAGCACAGGCCCTGATAACATCCCGTCTAAGTTCCTAAAAGATGGTGCCTCTGAATTGTCAATTCCTATTGCTCACCCTAATAAATTTGTCCCCTTACCACTTATACCATGCCGGATGGGGTTTAGGAGGCCAGAGTTACTCCTGTCTTCAAGAAAAAATAGTAGGTCTGATGTAAGCAACTATAGGCCTGCTAGTATACTCAGTAAAAATATCCAAAATTCTAGAGAGGGCCAGTGTACTGTCAAGTAGATAAGTACCTTAAAGACAACAACATTCTCCATAGCTATCAATCAAGCTTTAGAATATCTTATTCAACCAACACCTCCTAATCAATGTGATGGATTACTTGAGAACTGAAATGTCAATGGGGAGCCTCATAGGAATGGTAACCTTAGACCCGCAAAAGGCCTTCGATACTGTTTAACCACAATATATTATGAAAGAAACTTCAAGCATCGGTATAGGCACTGTAGAAATGGTTTAAGTTCTACCTTAGCAAGAGGAGACAAATTTGTCAAAATCAACAAAACGGAATCAGAACCCCTGCCGATAGCATATGGAGTTCCCCAAGGTAGTATTCTGGGACCCTTATTATTCTTATGCTATGTTAATGACATCCCCATCAGTTCAAGTGCAAGCTCCCCACTGCATGCAGATGACAGTGCTCTGTTAGTGTCAGGTAAAGACCCACAAGATATATCACTGGAATGGAGTCCTGCAAAAAAATGGTCGTAGACAACGAGCTATCATTACACCTCGGGAAAACTGAAGCCATTCTCTTTGGCACGAAACATAAACTGAGAAGGGTAAATAATTTTAATGTTCAGTGTAATGGGGAGCCCATCAATTTGGTTTCATCAGTAAAATATCTGGGAAATCCCCTTTGACCCATGCGTGTCAGGAAATTTGATAAGGACAAAAAGAAAGCAAATGCCATACTGAAGTTTCTGTATAGACAAGCACAGTATCTACTTACTGAGGCTCCCAGGACCTATGTCTAGCCCTTATACAGAGGCATATGGATTACGCTTGCTCTTCATGGTACTCTGCCTTGACAAAAAAAACTAAAAGATAGACTACAAATCACCCAGAACAATATTGTAAGATTCATCCTGGACCTGGGTCCAAGAGAGCATGTAGGCCAGAATGAATTACAGCAGTTGGATATGCTGAATGTTGAAGACAGAGTAAAACAACGGAAGCTAAATCATGTTTATAAAATTGCTCACAAACAGTGTCCAGAATATCTTACTGTCAATTTTGTCAAGGTTGGGAACTAAAGGAATCATAGTACTAGGGGGGAGAGAGCACAACTTTGTAGTACCCCACCAGTGGTCAGGGTTCAAACACCTTTTATTGTACGCAATAAAGGAATGAACAGACTGCCCGCACATGTCAAAGCCAGTCATAGCATGAACCAGTTCAAGAAAGTGCCAAAGATTCTGATGAATGTAGCTACAGAAAGGGAGGGGAATGATTTTTTTATTTTTTAATAACATGCATGTAATTTTAACCTTATTCCTATAAGACCCCGTATTGAGAAGTCTTAATGACCCTCGTGTAGTAGATACTTTTTAGTATAATAAAAAGTATTATCTTCATTATAAAATAATAAAAAAATATTATAACCTTTTTATATTATAATAATAAGGTAAAAAGGGCCCAATGGAAAAAATCACTCGTTGACTTTTTGGGTTACCCCAGGTTCTCTAAAAATAGCTGCTATGTTATAATTATGTAACTTCATTTGTGATACCTGAATAAATTTAAAATTACTGAAGCATCGGCGCCCAATCATACAATTTTATACTTTCTGAAACCAAATGCACACATATTACTCTTATTTTTTTTGTCAGTATCCTTTCCCAGCTAGTCCAATATAAACCCAGTGAGCTAACCGATCTGCCCGAATCCATCCAAATGCCGGTTTCAAACTGAAGGGGGGCTTACACGTTTCAAGCACCAACAGTAACTACAGCAAATATTTACAATGATAGACGATCACTGTTAGGTGTTATTAGGAAAAAAAATTACTACCCATAGTGGTTTCCGTTTTCGTGGATTCGGGGGGATTCAAAGGATTTTGCTGGATGTGGAGTTTCAAAACGTTTTTTGCGGAAATAAAGCCAAAATTCGGGCGGATTAAAAGGGTTTCCCCTGGAAATAAACCCAAATCGGAAGAATGTCAAAAAAAAAAAAAATAAAATAAATACTCGGGGAAAATGTAGATAGCTATGGGGAGTTGTCTAATATTGTAAATGCCCCTACCATAAGATCTGGTATCTTCAGAAGGGTAAGGGACAAAAGGCAGCCCTGGATTGTTTTGCCTCTTTGGTAGTAGCTCATAGTATAGAAAGGGTTTTTTAAAAACAGGACCACACTTACAAAAACCGAGTGATGTTTTTGGGGTTTTCCAAAACGAAATACACCTGTATGGGAAATGACACTAATTAAAAGACAAGAACACCAATAATACTCCTTCTTGAAAGACATGTCACTTTGGTATGACGCGGGGAAAAAAAGTGGGGGGGAAGGGGTTTGGGGCTGTTTTGGGACAGTGCCCCTGGGGGGGCTAGTGCTTCCTGGAGGAAGTGCTGGGGGGGTGCTATTTTGTCCAAGGAAAGTGCTCCAGAGGGCCCTGCGATTCTTGGGAAGATAGAGTAGCGAAGTATAGTGTTGTCTGGAGGGCAGAAGACAACCTTATTCAGTCTGCAGAGGGGTTTTTAATAGAGATATCTGGAGATGGACAAAAAGGAATGGGCCTCAGGGAAAAAAATGTCGACACCTACCCGAAAACCTGGGGGAAGCATGTGTCTATACAGGGTTAAAAAATATTTGAGGAAACAGGAAAAAAAAATCACCCGCGTGAACACAGCTACAATAAATCCTAGCAAACAGAAGTACTACCCTTTTACGGGTATTGCAGGCAGGTATTCTGGGGAAACAGGGGGACATGCCCTTTGACCTACCAAAAAAAGCCCCCCACCCACATAAACAGGAAGTGCAACTTCCTTTCTTCAACCATTTCACCCAGAAAGTGTCACTCAAAGTGCATGAAAGAAAAAGCAAATGCATACTGCCCGGCACATCATCTCAAGGGGATAGAAGACAATACCAGCCAGATATGGGGACAAAAGAGGGGGACCACAACCTCCCAGGGGCAGGTTTTTTTTTTTGGGGCCCGAAAAGGAAAAAAAACTGGCAAGAAAAGACAAAACCCTAAACCCCCCCCTGAAAACACTTCTGGAGCAAGGCACATAAAAAGGCCTTACCCCAGAACAACGTATTAGAGCCACAAATAAAACCCCTAAATTCCACCCAAAACACATTTGTTTGCAAACCCTACAGGGTTTAAAGCCCCCAAAAACAACAAAATTCCTTAGTCAAGGGACTGCTCTCGGAAACCAAATGCAAAGTTGCAGCATTCATGAGACCCACATAAAAAAAACATTTTGACAATGAAATTGGATCCCGGTTATAACCTATTTTTTTCCCATGCGACAGACTAAACAGGCAACAAGTAGGGGGGGGGAGTTGGCCGTCGGCACGAGTCGCTCAGTTGCACAGAACTACTAAACACCCCAAAGATGTAGTTGAGTTTTGGAGGTAAAAGATTGAAAACCAAACCTTGTCATTGTGGAAGTAACAACCTCCAGATGCAAATTCACAAAATTTCGGAGCAGCTTAGAAAATTTTACCCCGTCTGGAAAATTCCCCCCTCCAACCCCAAACATCGACTATAGGAGATTTAAAATGAGGGCACCTAGCAAAAAATATTGTGAGATCACCCCGGGAGGGAGGTCAGATGAAAATTCACAACACACACGAACTATTAAATCTCTGCAACAAATTCATCTTAAACCAGCAAATAGTACAGCCTACAAGACTTGAAAATACGCTGGACCTCATCTTCACTAACAATGATGATCTGATATGTAATATAATTGTATCACGGATAATACACTCAGATCACAACATAATAGCAGTACAGACATGTATGCACAGGGCTCCAGAGCAGCAAATGTGAGCAGTCATAAGGTCTCTTCACGAAATTCAATTTCAATAACAAAAACGCACAATGGGACCAAATAAACCATGTCCTAAATGAAACAAGCTGGGAAGATATCCTAAACAACAGGGACCCCGAACATCTGCCTCGAAAAAATGAATTCTGTGGTTTCTAGAGATCTGCTCAAGACACATTCCATTAAGAAAAAAAAAGAGAAGATGTAAACTAGAAAGAGAAAGATGCTCCCTATACAGACGAAGGCGAAGAGCCACAGAGTTGCAGAGTAGGGTCAATATATCTGAAATATGAAGGGAAGAACTAGTCAATGAAATGACAAATATCGGACTTAAGCTGAAGGAATCTTACAGGAGACAAGAATCACAGGAAGAACTAAAAATCATACAGAAATTTAAAAAAAAAAAAAGTACTTCTTCTTATGCCAAATCTAACGGAAAATCAACATCCAGTATCGGGCCCCTGCTTAGGCGGGATGGGACATACACAAATGATAGCCAATAAATGAGTGAGATACAAAAGTCCCAATACGACTCAGTGTTCAGCGATCCACTACCCATTCTAAGGGTCGACAATCCAAATGAATTCTTTACGAACGAAACCCAAAATTTGATCTTCCCAAAACTCTCAGGACATTATTATAATTCCACATGATTTTAAAGAGGCAATTAATGACATGCCCGTGCACTCTGCCTCAGGCCCAGACTCGTGGAACTCCATGTTCATCAAGAATTGCAAGAAGCCCCTATCACGTGCCTTCAGCATTTTATGGAGAGGGAGCATGACACTGGGATCATCCCAGTAAAGCAAATGCAAAGAACTACAGACCGATAGTACTAACATCCCATATCATAAAAACCTTTGAGAGCTTCTAAGAAACAAGACCGCCAACCACCTAGATACCCATCAGTTACACAACCCAGGGCAACACGGGTTTAGAGCTGGTAACTCCTGCCTGTCCCAGCTACTGGACCACTATGACAAGGTCCTGGATGCTGTTGAGAATAAAATAAATACAGATGCAGTATACACAGACTTTGCAAAAGCTTTCAACAAGTGTGACCATGGTGTAATAGCACACAAAATACGGGAAAAGTTGGTCGATGGATCTGCAACTTCCTAACAAATAGAACACAAAGAGTAATAGTAAACAGAGTAAAGTCTCAGGCAGCCAAAGTAAAAGGCTCTGTTCCACAAGGCACAGTACTCGCTCCCTTTCTATTCCTCATCATTTCTGACATAGAGAGTAAGCCATAGCTCCATGTCTTCCTTTGCAGATAACACCCGGATCACCATGGCAGTGACCTCCATCAAATACAATGCGAGACTCCAAGCAAACATCAACCAATTCTTCGAATGGGACACTCAAAATATGAAGTTCAACGATGACAAATTTCCACTACTCAGGTATGGAAAACTTGAAGAAATTAAAAAGTGCTAGGGTATACCACAAAGTCTAACCACAATAGAGCAGAAAAGTAATGTGAAGGAATTGGAGTGATAATGTCAGAGGATCTCCCCTTTTCAAAACCACAACTTTGTATCTCCCTCTTTTCGTGGGGAAAAAATGATAAGATGGATAATGAGAACCTTCAAAACTGGGGATGCCAAACCCATGATGATTCTCTTAAAAACGCTTGTGCTCTCTAGGCTGGAATATGCTGTACACTAATTCCCCCCTTCAAGGCTGGCGAGATTGCAGACCTGGAATGTGTACAAAGAATTTTACGGCATACAACGTAAGTGCAATAAAGCACATAAACTACTGGGAATGGTTGGAAGGTCCTTGATCTGTATTCCTTCGAACGCAGGCGAGAAAGATACATGGTAATATACACTTGGAAGGCCGGAGGGACTGGTACCAAACCTGCATATGAAAATTACTCAATATGAGAGCAAAAGACTCGGCAGGAGATGCAACATTCCCCCGATTAAATAGGGGCGCCTTTGGGTACACTGAAAGACAACACAATAAGTGTCGGGGGTCCAAGACTATTCAATTACCCCCCAGCATACAAAAGGGGGGATTACCAATAGCCCCTGGCTGTCTTCAAGAAGGCACTGGACAGGAGCCTAAATCCAGTACCTGCCCAAACCCGGGGCAGTGGTTCGAAACGTCAGCTTGCATGAGGCGAGCAGTAACAGTCGGGCTTGATCAGACCCTTGATCCAGCATGAGGCCTTGTGTCAGCCCGGGGGCCGCGGGAGCGTTGACCCCCGAAACCCTTTCTCCAGGTTAACTCCAGGTCAATGGTAAGACATTGGAGACAAGTGGTTAGAACACTTGGAGACAAGTGGAAAGGAGCACTTGGAGACAGTGGTAGAGCACTTGGAGACAAGTGGTAGAGCACTTGGAGACAGGTGGTTAGAACACTTGGAGACAGGGGGTTTAATAAAAGATAACAAACATTGGTACACAGATGGCAACTTTGGTCTTACCACTTGGTTGGAATTCCTTTCGCAAAATAATAAAAGTGAACAGGAGAGAGAGAGAGAAAAGAGAGGGAGGGGAGAAGGGGAGAGAGAGAGAGAGAGAGAGGGAGAGAGAAGAGAGAGAGAGAGAAAGGGGAGAGAGAGGGGAGGATAGGGTGAACTGCATTTATTGACCATAAAGAAGGAAAATTAAAAAGAACCACAAGAGAATAGAGGGGAAAACCTATGTGGGAAAAGGGAGTAACGAGAACATTTTTCCAATTTAAACAATCAGTGGAATAAAAATTTTATGGGTAAAAGAAACAAAGAATTTAATTTTCTGGGAAGACTGAAAAATGGGGAAGAGTTGAAAGCAAGATCTGCAAGTTCAGCCCTAAAGCCCAGTATTGTCTTTATTTATGTGAATGACTCACCAGATGGGAATGATCAGAGGAATCTGTTTTCGCTGATGCAAAATTGAGGAAAATAAAAAAAAATGAGATCAGAGAAAGGCTACCAATGTATCTTAAAACGCAAAATTTGCAGATAAGTCTTTTACAAATTCATCCTGAGCAAATGGGAGGTTTTGAAGATGGTGAATGGACATGAAGACCAAAAACTGAGTAAAGACGCGGGCATAAAAAAGGGGCAGAACTCTTTAAAATAAAGACATAGGAAAGACATAGTGCCCTGGGTTTTCTCAGAGGGTCACGGCAACTGACCCTTTTAGACACAGCAATGATATTCTGGCAAATTCACAAATAATTTATTTATACTCAACAAGTATCTAGGCGGTATACAAATATAGAAGGATCCGGGATATACAACAAAAAGCATGTAATACACACCTGAATAAGCATGGTAAGAAAGTTAACAAGTTGAAAGACACAAACAAGGCTAACTCTGAGCCTAAAGTATGAGCTACATGGTTTTGATAAGGGAATTAAACATTTCAAAATTTGTGTTACTGCTCCGTTGGGAGCAGCAGCAGGTTTAAAACTGTCACCAACCTCTCGGGCCCTTTTTCAAACAACAGCTTGGTGTGTGTCATGGGGCCAACACATGTGTTGGTTCTCCTCCCTTATACACATATATTAGTGAGCAGATTACATGGAGTTTTAAAATATGTGGTCTGTAGTTAAACTTTCTCTTGACCATTGCAAAAACACCCTTCCTGCAGCAGCGTTATTAATGTACTATCATTTTATTTTGTTTTTGCAGAAGAATGAGGATTCATGTTAATAAAACCTAAAAATGCCCGGTTTTTTGTCACAAAAATTTATTTAACATAGACCCTGGCTACCTCGGTGGTGATCCTGTGCTAGACTACATCACAAACATGAATATTACTGAAACCTGAGAGGTTAGGACTGTGACCCCAACACTTTTCAACGGCTCCGACCCCCACTGCTTCAGGAATGGAAGCACTGCGTTTTAAGATACTCTCGAAAACATCTGGGAGCCCTTCCTAGAGGAAAGGGAAAAATCTAGAATAACTAAGTCTGCTTCTCAATTTTGTGTCACCTAAAACTATGAGGTTATTTCATGAGTTGTTTGTTAAGGATGATTTATAGGATACGGTGACTGACTATCGACTATTCTGAGACAATCAACAAATTTACACTTCTTGATGGGTTCCCTCTACTCGAATTGATGATACAAGTAAATACAAAATTGCTCAGTACTATTTGTGTTTTATCACAACTTGATGTCTTACGGAATTGCTGATCAACAAGTCCCTATAAGGAATGAAGATAAACCATACCAACAGCGTTCCAGGCTAAGATGAATGGCCTGTATTCAGTTTACTAGAGTCCCTTTTGGAGGTCACAAAATGGGGTAAGCCTGCTTCCAAGAATTATGTTCACTCATTCTGGAAGAGCAAACTCATGGGAACTTTGCGTATTTTAGGATGAATGTTACCTCTAGTCGAGCATGACCAGGAGACACATGATGCAAAATCTTGATAGTTTTTGGAAGCGTTCAAGAAGAAAAATATCAGTTACAATGAAGAAAAAGTACATTTTTCAATAAAAGGCCTTAGATCCTTGGTTATGTGGGGAAAGGAGGTTCAATTTTCCCGACCTGAAGACTCGACCCCTCGGAACTTTCAAAGCCTCGATAAAAAGTCACGAAGAACTTTGGTTCTTTGCTTTTTCCACAATGGTTACAAAATATTCAGTAAAGTACCCCCCATTTAGTGCACCCCGATTTTCCCCTGACAAAGGAAGCAGAAGCTGCTTTCCTACTCTCAAAAGGTTTTAAATCAGTAGTTAACCCCTTGAGGAGTCCTACCTTCGAAGTGGGAAAGGTTACTGCATTGCCCATTGCTGCATCTTTCTCAGGCAGGGACCCAGTAGCCTTCTTTTCAAAAAACTTTTCAAGGTCGAGAAGTGTTTGCTGCTGTAGAAAAGGAAGCCCAGGCCCCTTAGAAGAGTTCGCCCCCCTGGAGGCTTATTTAATGGTTTGCATTTACCCTAAGGATCCAAAAAAGGTCTGAGTAATTTTTTCGAAAAAAAACACAAAAAATAGGTTTAAAAAATGAAAGTTTCGTGGGGTTTTTAAAATATGTGTTTGACTTTTATATTCTGTACCGACTGGGTCAAGAGAACTTACTGATGTTCTCTAGGGGGCCCCTGTGGAGCAGATTTCAGATTTGCATATCCGACTCCACAAGGCTTTTGTCACCCCGGTTACGCGCCTGTACATTTTGTCAAATCAAAGAACATGCCCTATCGTGGAAAATGTGCGAAAGTGTCAGAGCATGCAGAGTATGTGCAGAGTGAAACCAAAATTTTCGCCCGGAAAACCTTCATAAAAATCACGCGCCCTTTTGGAGACTGAATATGATTTCAAAGGCTTACCCAAAAATAAAAACGAATAGATATTTTCTTAAATAGTAGGGTGAATATTTAGGTTTTCCTTTTTGTTCCCTGTGCAAAAATGATGTTAACTGTTTTAGTTGTCTTTCACGTTGTTCTCTTTTTTGGTTTGCCCGCTTTTCATTCAGACGGGATCCTCGCTCATGAGCAACGCTTCAGGAGTTTTGGCTAGCAAAAATTTGCCGCAGCAGA